>RWGZ01001037.1:0-218415 GCA_009725065.1 Utricularia reniformis | reverse complement strand
TGATCAGTCAGAAACCCTTCCCCACCTTGGATGAGGCATATAATGTTATCATGTTAGAGGAATCACAAAGAAAATCGTCTTCACACACAGTTCCATCGAACAATGATGCTATGGCGATGTATGGAAAAACATTGGATAAAAGAGATTTGGTCTGCAGCTATTGTAAGAAGAATGGACATTCTAAGGAACAATGATATAAACTTGTAGGATTTCCACCTGACTACAAATTTAGGGGAAAAGAAAAACAAATTGGCTTCTCAAATCAAGTGTCATCTGGAATATCTCCCATGGCTTCCAACACTTTTGCTGCTACGCCAACCTTTACAAAGGACCAAGTGGAACATTTAATGTCTCTTTTAAATACCACTAATAGACAAACTGGTCAATCTACAGGTATTCTTGGCGAGACACCTACTGCCAACATGATATATGTTCCAAAAACAAAGCAAACAAAGGAGAACCAGTTTGATAAAGGTAAGCATACATGCTTCTCAGGTATCACAACTACTCATGCTTTGACTGTTTTTAATGAAAAAAATCGAGGCATGTGGATAGTGGACTCGGGGGCTACGGAACACATGTGTTATGATAAGTCTCTGTTCATTGATTTAAAACGAGGACCAGACCTATTAATTAGGTTACCTACAGGGGCAGAGATCAATATATGTTGGATTGGGACCGTCATATTGAGCAATGATTTGATTCTAACTGATGTCTTATATGTTCCTTGTTTTGAGTATAATCTCCTTTTTGTTTCGAAGCTTACACATACGACCAACTGTTGCTTCTTGATGAACGATCATAAATGTTGGATACAGGGTATTTTCCCATGGAGGACGATTGGGGTTGGTGACAGAAGAAATGGTCTCTATATCATTGCAACGAATCCAAATGTTTTGAGCAAACAAAATGATAACCATAAGTCTTTCATTTTGCAATCTACTGCTTTTAATGTTGACATGCGTAAAGAGGACCTCTGGCATTTAAGGCTGGGGCACCCTGCACATGTGACCTTGTCTCATATTAATCAATTTGCAACTCTTACAGCTTTGAATAATTATTGTGATTCTTGTCACAAAGCCAAACATAAAAGAAAACCTTTCCCAGACCACTTACAGAATACAACTAGGCCTTTCGCATTAGTACAAATGGATACTTGGGGAGGCTATGAAATTGAAGCTATTGGAGGATACAAATATTTCTTATATTTTGTGGATGACTTCACTAGAGTATCTTGGATATATTTAATGAGGTACAAAAGCGAAGCACAAAACATTATCCAAAATTTCTGTAAAATGGCAGAGAGACAATTTGAAACAAAAGTTCAGATACTCCGCAGTGATAATGCTCCTGAATTCCGAATAGATGAATTTTATGCATCACAAGGAATCATACATCAAACATCTTGTGTTGAAACACCCCAGCAGAATGCCATTGTGGAGCGAAAATTGCAACACTTAATCGTGGTGGCTAGAGCATTATTGTTCCACTCTAATCTCCCAATACATTTTTGGGGATATGCAACGTTGACAGCTGTTTATCTTATTAACAGATTGCCTTCTAGAGTACTAAAGTTTTCATCTCCATTCGAAATGTTGCATGGACATGGTGCTCCTTATGAACATTTAAGGATTTTTGGTTGCTTATGTTATGCTTCCAGCCTCAAAGCACATAGGAAGAAATTTGATTCTCGCTCCCGCAAATGTGTGTTTATTGGATATCCCATGAATGTGAAGGGATATCGTCTTTTCGACCTCGTGACTTCTAAAATATTTATTTCCCGGGATGTCACTTTTTATGAAAAAGAATTTCCATTTGCAGATAAAACTCCCAATGAAGCTTATATGCCAATACAGGCTGAAGTGCCTCTTTCATATTCAGAAGCTTCCCATCATACTTCCGCTGCCTCAAATCAGAATGTCCAATTGGCTGAAGAGATTTCTTCACCTGATCTCGTATCTGAAGATCAACCCTCACTTGATCACATCTCTGGAAAACAATCTTCACTAGATATGTTGTTAGAAAATCAATTTTTAATTGATCCCATTGAAGATAGGCCCACATGTGATCCTCTCTCTGAAAATCTTGTTTTGCCACGAAGAGGTACTAGGCAACATGGTCCACCATCTTATCTTAAGGACTATGAATGCTGCTCAGCTGTCTGCAAGACACCTTATCCAATTAATAATTTTATATCTTCAGACAGATTGTCTAATTCATACAAAGCATTTGTGGTCTCTTTAAATTCAATCAAAGAGCCATCAAATTATATAGAAGCAAGCTCTCAACCGGAATGGGAACAAGCTATGCAATCTGAACTAACAGCACTACAGTTGAATGGAACATGGGATATTATTAATATTCCATCTTCTCAACATACAATGGGATGCAAATGGATCTACAAAGTAAAATTAAATGCGGATGGCTCTCTTGATCGGTGTAAAGCCAGACTAGTGGCTAGAGGTTTTAACCAAATCGAAGGATTTGACTACCATGAGACTTTTAGTCCAGTGGTTAAACAAACCACGGTGCGATTGTTCTTTGCCTTAGCCGCACAACTCCAGTGGTCGCTCTTTCAACTAGACATCAATAATGCTTTCTTAAATGGTGATCTTGATGAAGTTATCTATATGGAACCACCACCTGGACTTGTGCTTGAGGGGGAGTCGGTCAATTCAAAGCATCAAAGACAAGTATGCCGCTTAAAGAAAGCAATATATGGTTTAAAACAATCATCTAGACAATGGAATACAAAATTTACAGATGTCATTATATCCTATGGTTTCACACAATCACTATCTGATCATTCGTTATACACCAAGAAAGGTTCGGATCCCACTTCTTTTATTGCCCTTTTGATATATGTGGATGACATAATTGTTGGAAGTGCATCAATTGAGCAAGTAAATATGACAGTCAAGTTTTTGAATGATCATTTTGCTTTGAAGAATATAGGCATCCCGAGGTATTTTTTGGGAATTGAAATTGCTCGCTCACGTGATGGTATTGTTCTTTGTCAAAGAAAATATACATTGGATTTAATAGACGGTTATGGAATGCTTGGAGCCAAACCAATGGAGACTCCAATCCAACAGAATCATAAGTTATCACAAAATAGGGGCAAAGCTATATTGGATGCAACATATTACAGAAAACTAGTTGGAAAATTGATCTACTTAACGTTCACTAGACCGGATATCGCCTATTCAGTTCACATTCTATCTCAATTTATGGAAAAACCTAATGATGAACATCTACAAGCTGCCTTTCGGGTATTAAAATACCTCAAAGCCACCCCTGGACAAGGAATTTTCCTCACTTCTACAACCTGCCGAGATCTTGTAGGATATTCGGACAGTGATTGGAGCACATGCCCTGATTCTAGCAAGTCGATTTCAGGCTATTGTGTATTCTTTGGTAAAAGTCCTATAAGTTGGAGATCCAAGAGACAAACGGTTGTGGCGAGGAGTTCAACTGAAGCTGAATTCAGGTCGTTATCTTCACTAACATGTGAGATAATGTGGATTAGGGACTTGCTGACTGATTTTCATATTGAGATGGATACATCAGAGGTTTTCTGTGATAATAAATCCACAATTCAATTAGCTCGGAACCCAGTACTACATGATAGATCAAAACATTTTGCAAGAGATTGTCACTTCGTGAGAGAAAAGGAAAAAGAGGGACTCATCATCATTACTTATGTAAACACAAGGGAGCAATTAGCAGATGGATTTACAAAAGGACTTCCAAAGACACAGTTTCAATATTTATTCTTCAAGATTGGCGTGAAAAATATCCACCTGCATCTTGAGGGGGAGTGTCGGAATCTAGACAAAACAGAAAATGGTGGATNCCATCTTCTCAACATACAGTGGGATGCAAATGGATCTACAAAGTAAAATTAAATGCGGATGGCTCTCTTGATCGGTGTAAAGCCAGACTAGTGGCTAGAGGTTTTAACCAAATCGAAGGATTTGACTACCATGAGACTTTTAGTCCAGTGGTTAAACAAACCACGGTGCGATTGTTCTTTGCCTTAGCCGCACAACTCCAGTGGTCGCTCTTTCAACTAGACATCAATAATGCTTTCTTAAATGGTGATCTTGATGAAGTTATCTATATGGAACCACCACCTGGACTTGTGCTTGAGGGGAAGTCGGTCAATTCAAAGCATCAAAGACAAGTATGCCGCTTAAAGAAAGCAATATATGGTTTAAAACAATCATCTAGACAATGGAATACAAAATTTACAGATGTCATTATATCCTATGGTTTCACACAATCACTATCTGATCATTCGTTATACACCAAGAAAGGTTCGGATCCCACTTCTTTTATTGCCCTTTTGATATATGTGGATGACATAATTGTTGGAAGTGCATCAATTGAGCACGTAAATATGACAGTTAAGTTTTTGAATGATCATTTTGCTTTGAAGAATATAGGCATCCCGAGGTATTTTTTGGGAATTGAAATTGCTCGCTCACGTGATGGTATTGTTCTTTGTCAAAGAAAATATACATTGGATTTAATAGACGGTTATGGAATGCTTGGAGCCAAACCAATGGAGACTCCAATCCAACAGAATCATAAGTTATCACAAAATAGGGGCAAAGCTATATTGGATGCAACATATTACAGAAAACTAGTTGGAAAATTGATCTACTTAACGTTCACTAGACCGGATATCGCCTATTCAGTTCACATTCTATCTCAATTTATGGAAAAACCTAATGATGAACATCTACAAGCTGCCTTTCGGGTATTAAAATACCTCAAAGCCACCCGTGGACAAGGAATTTTCCTCACTTCTACAACCTGCCGAGATCTTGTAGGATATTCGGACAGTGATTGGAGCACATGCCCTGATTCTAGCAAGTCGATTTCAGGCTATTGTGTATTCTTTGGTAAAAGTCCTATAAGTTGGAGATCCAAGAGACAAACGGTTGTGGCGAGGAGTTCAACTGAAGCTGAATTCAGGTCGTTATCTTCACTAACATGTGAGATAATGTGGATTAGGGACTTGCTGTCTGATTTTCATATTGAGATGGATACATCAGAGGTTTTCTGTGATAATAAATCCACAATTCAATTAGCTCGGAACCCAGTACTACATGATAGATCAAAACATTTTGCAAGAGATTGTCACTTCGTGAGAGAAAAGGAAAAAGAGGGACTCATCATCATTACTTATGTAAACACAAGGGAGCAATTAGCAGATGGATTTACAAAAGGACTTCCAAAAACACAGTTTCAATATTTATTCTTCAAGATTGGCGTGAAAAATATCCACCTGCATCTTGAGGGGGAGTGTCGGAATCTAGACAAAACAGAAAATGGTGGATGATACTACACTCTTAGCAGCCTGTAGCTCATGTTTAAAGGAGAGAAAAGTCATGCTTTTAGGTCGGCTAATAAGCTCTGTAGAAATAGGAATGAGTTGTATAAATAAACATTATAGTCATGTAGTAGGTAGAGAAAACATTATCTAGAATTCTCTCCCTTTAGCTTTCCTTTCTCTTATTCTCTGTATCGTTCTTTTCTATTTTATCACTTAGCCGGAGCCAACATTCTACCGGAAATCTAAACATTATACGTTTCAACATGTACCGTAATACACGGTGGCCGGAGTTTGATCCTTTGTGATCCAAGAGATTCTCATGTAGTTCTCCCCACTCAACGATACGTGTACCTGCAATTCTTCCTTTAAGTAAACAAAAAAGGAAAACAGACTACTACCACCGTTAATCGGGGAATCCGTAATTTCTCATCGGAAACTCCCCCCTCCCCGCCGTGATATTCTTTAAGCTTTCTAATTGCATGAATAATTTATATTACCTGTTGTGGAGCGGCGGGATCAGCGTTCTGGAGATATTCAAGGAGGGACCGTGTAACTGAAGGGCGCGGCGGAGGACGGCGATATGCGGAGGTGCATAAGGTGGAAGCAATATACAGAACAAAGAGAAAATAGCAGCATTTAAGAGCGGTGGCCATGGCGGAATTTCAAGGTTTCGCCGTGGTAGAGATGATGTGTTGTTACCCATTACTTAAATATAGTTATAATTTGAAATTCTTATTTTGGGAAGCTGGGAATTTTTAAAAGTAGGCTCTACATCCAAGGATTAATTTAAATAAATTTCCATTTTTATGAAAAAAAACATTGTGTAATTAAATTACTAATTAACATTAAGTTTGACCCAAAAAATAATGTTTAGTGGATCAATAATTACCGGAAATTAAAATATAATTTTGAAAACTACGAAATAATGAATTATTATCTCAAGTTTATAAATTGATCAATTTAAGTGAGAAGAGTGTATNATCTACAGCGAAACGACGATCGACCGCAATTACGCGTTATCGTTGCGGGCAACTTGCCCAAGACAAAATGGTAACGGAGACAACAACCTGGCTCCGTTCGATGTGGTGAGCCCAGCGAATTTCGACAACGATTACTATCAAAGTTTGATTAACCGGCTTGGGTTACTCCATTCGGATCAACAACTCATGGCAAGTGTCGATACAATTCGCCAAGTGCGAAGATACGTCAACAATTCCAGCATTTTTTTCAACGATTTCGCGAACGCCATGGTTAAGATGTCAATTATGAGCCCTCTTACTGGAACTCAAGGACAGATAAGAAGAAACTGCAGAAGGGTAAGTGTAATTAAACTTTTTACTATATCAATATTCTGAATTCTGATGAGGTTTCTTTTCATTTGTAAATAATCAGCCAAATCCTTCCGTCACGACGGAGGGGGAAGAAGGAAGCAAATTGGAGATGCCGTTAAAGGGCAAGTCTGCCTCATCTTGGATCTAAATATATTTGGGCGTTGCCGAATGATAATAGTATAAATAAATGGGCTTTTGTTGGCCTTAGACCATGTTAAGATTTCCCACTACTGTGTAGTGATGCTAATAACTTTCTTTTAATATATTTATTTGGGCAATAAGCAAATCAGTAGGTTCATCGATTTTACAGTGTTGCACTTAAAACTTTTTATTTTAGTAATTCTGATCCAATTACAAATTAGATCCCATATTTTCTATAATATTCAAAAGTGATACTCCAAATTAATTTTAATGACAAAGTTTAAACAGTATTTTAAATTTGATAAATAAATATTTTACCAAAAATAGTTCATTTGAGTTCTCTTAATTTTCATGTAACGGCAAGTTTAATTTCTAAAACAATTGTATACAAAAGTTTATAAACGAGATAATAGCGTTTTTGGTCGCCAACCTTTTTGACTATTTCGATATTTGTATGAGTATATTAGTAAATATTTGTAATTGTTTAATTTTTGAATTAAACCTGGAAAAACGTGGTATCCACGTTACCAGTCAAAATATCGAAAAAACTTTTTTAT
The DNA here is from genome assembly GCA_009725065.1 of Utricularia reniformis. NCBI lineage: Eukaryota > Viridiplantae > Streptophyta > Magnoliopsida > Lamiales > Lentibulariaceae > Utricularia > Utricularia reniformis. The sequence goes on along the minus strand of RWGZ01001037.1, from coordinate 211,042 downwards.
ATTTTTTAAAAAATAATAAATCGTTTTTTAAAAATATTTTTATTTTTATTTTTTAAATTAAATTTTTCGGGTTTGGTCAAATTGGTTTCAATTAAATTTTGAAACCGAGCTACTAAAAAATAATAGAAACCGAGCTACTGAAACCTAATAATCTTAGTTTCAATTAAATTTTCCAATATTAATTGAAACAAATAATATTTAATTACAATATGATCAAAATTGAAAATGTTCCACCTGATAGAGTTGTGTCCAATTCGTGGCGACGGAAACCATATATAATTTCGTCATGTAGTGGCTCCGGAATGATGTATTAATTTGGAAAATGTATTTGATCCGAAGAAGAAACCGAGCTACTCTATTCATATGGAATACAATATTTGATCCGAAAATTATCAAAAAAAGAAACCGAGCTATTATGGAAAATTTAATTGAAACCGGCCTGATTCTTTTTTTAAATTGTTTTTAGTAGCTCAGTTTTTTCTTTGGATAAATACAATATTCCAGATTAATACATCATTACGGAGCTACTACATGAAGAAATTATATCTGACTTTCTATCGTCACGAGTTAGACCTAACTCGATCATCTTGACCGTGGAACATCTTCAATTTTGATCATATTGTAATTAAATAATAATTGTTTAAATTTGATGAAAACTTCAGAACACTGTATCCCGAACTGGAAGAGACTCAAGTCATTCTAGGTTGACCCAAGTTATGGAAGTCGAACCTAAAAATCTCAAATCCAACACATAATAAGGACTTAGCTCAATGAAGATGTTAGGTCCTGAAGGTCCACTTGGGCTAAGGAAATATACAAACTCAATAACCAACAATTAGGCCCAAAAGTTGGAGTTATGCGTTATTCATTACTTCATTGATCGATCCTCTAGATCGTTCCAGACGGTTATAGCAAGCCGCAGACATACGTACGTTTCTCACACGTCAAGCCCAATCACGCAGTCTACGCTTCGGGCTCACTCACATTTTTCACCATGGGAAAACGACATTTTCATAGGCGGTTACATAGCGTAATTCATACGCGTTTTCTCTATATAAATATAGGCTTAATGACAAGTTCAAGTGGACCTTTTGGACGACCGAATCAGCCTTTACCTTGCTGGTTTTTCCTTTTGCGCTTTCTTATTTTAGTTTAGTCATTTTCATAAGCCCTCAACGTTTGTAATATGAGATTTTTTATTAATATATCGGCTAAGAACATTTCCAGCTCTTAGTCAAGTTGTTTTTTCCAATTTTTTAGGGATTTTCTATGTTAAAATCACCGTATTAATTGCTTCTTCCTTATTTACAATTGCGTTCACAATCTAAACAAATCAAAACCGAGTTCGTTTTATTACAAACTGGATGACTGTTGGTACCCATATTTGCTAACCACAAAAAAATTAATATTGAAAAAGTTAATTGAAACTGAGAAACATGACTTATTATTTTTTAATTATTTATTATTATTTTGTTTATACTATTGCAGAAATCTAGCTAAATAAATATTTTTTTAAAAAAAAATGCATAGCTCATTTTTTGTTTTTCAATAATTGATGTACTATAATCAATGACTCTCATAAATATCCATCACTGATATATTGCAAATAAAAAAAATCAGTGTTAATTTTTGGATTAGAAATTGTTACTCAACAATTTTCCCACATTTAATCATCTGATTTAACAAATTTAATCTGTTTAATAATTTTGCATTTTTATTTCATCCAAACCCTAATTGCCGGTATCAATGTACTGTGTAATAAGTTACAAAATGAAAACGATGCCAATGTTTCACTTTGTTTTGAATTTCCTTAACTTAAAATTAAAATAATTTTAATTATGTTAATTAACATTGATATTTTTGTAAAAATACATTCAAACAATATATCAAATATTTTATGAAAAGCATATCGTGCCAATATAGAATACGGAAATACTTAAATATAGTAATATATATATTTATAATTCATTGATATTTTGACTTGGAATTCTCACGAAAATGGAATTGGTATGTTGAATTTTATTTTGAATTCGTCAATTTTGATATTTTGAATTCGTCAATTTTCCGACATATATATTCATGTTGAAAATTAATCATATTAATTTTATAAAACTTGACATATTTAATTTAAAAATAATTTTAAAGTAGTCAATTGTGGGGGCTCGTGTGCCGTGCACAATTTTATTTCTGTAGGTGGGGTCAGCCGCCTCAACAGTAAAGGCTTGTTGCCCAACGCGTGATTACACATTACCTTCATCATATTTTTTTAATAAAAATGTTCCATATAATGTTAATTGTTTTTGAGAAAACACAGTAATTCTAGAAACTTTTCATGCTTTTTGATAAATTTGATATTCATGTTTTTGTAATGATATATTTAATTCGCAAACTTTAATATTTGATAAGTTTAATTCTTTAAAAGTGTACTATTTGATAAATTATATTTTAATATAGCAAAATCGATACACAAATATTTTGGTCGATAAACACAATTTTTAAATTAACACAAATTGAAGGACTAATTATGCTATAAACACTAAATTTTATATATTATTTTACCAAAAATTACACATTATAATACTGATTTTATCATTTTAATGCTTTGAAAATGACAATTACACAATTACAAAACTTTCAAATAAAATTATGTAGACCATGAAAGTGTAAAAATCAAATTTGCGTCTCACCCTAATTTTTAAGTTTCAGGGGACAATATTTTGGATCATGTAGCCAACTCCGACCTTGGACATTTGGTGACTAAATGATTCCTTTCGATGTTATTTATTTTTTTCTTTTTATATTGAGAATTAGAAATTGGATTTAATTTCATTAAACTCATAATACAATAATTACAATAGTGTTGTTTGGAAACTCAGTCCACCACTTGATGCGGTGAACATATTGTATTTGTATTCTATTTTAACCAAACATTATTAATAACTGCGTTCGTGCGACCGCAGAAAACAGCTGTGAGTTCACAACTGGATTAATCCAACGACCACCAGAACGGACCTACCAAATGTCAATTTTACCCTTAGTAAATTATAGTTTATTTTTTTAAAAAAATAATTTTGATCAATAACTTCCTATATTCTATTAATTACATGTTCAAATTATAAAAATATATATAACAATTTTAAAATGTAGGTTTAACATAACGAATTTATTATAAAATAATATGAAATATATTTTTTAAGTTATAAACAATTATTTAAAAATAAGGGCAAAAAAATCATTTTATGATATTACGATCACTGCACCGTTGTTTCAAAAATTTTTTTTTTAAATCACGATCAATTCATCTCACAGCACGGTACAATCATTTTACGTCACTGATATTTATCAAATGATGTTCCAAACATGCCCAATATATAGTATCTATTCAGGGCACTAAGGCCGTCCAGTCCTGACTGGGCGGCCAAAATGGCATAAATTCGTCCGTCCGGAGGAGAGAGAGTATCCTGGACGGGACATTCTCTTTCCTAAAATTTTAATTTTTAAAAATTTTAAAAATTAAATTTAAAAGAATTATTAAATATAAAAAATTATAATTATTTTATCGATAATATTATAATTTTTATGTATTTTGATGTGTAAAAAAATAAAAAATAAAAAATATAAGTATCCGAACATGGTTGTAGAGATTAGAGGAAAGTTATTTATAAAATTAAAGAATGATATATATACAGAGAAAAAACTGATATGGATGAGAGAATGAAATTTACGGGCGAACATGATTGTGGATGACCTGAGAACGGGATCGGATGACCTATACACAATGAGGTGCTCTATTTTAGAGAATAATTCCAATGTTGTCAGCATGGTTCACATATTGAATCGGTTTCGTAGGTTAATATTTTAAAAATTAACCAAAAGTTGAAACATGATTAAAATGGTGATAAAGAATATAAATATATAATTTTAAAATTTAAATAAAAATAATAAAATTAAATGATTCAAACAGTTTGTTTAACAAATTATTTAGCATTTCGATCGGGATTTTTTACGGGTTGAGCCAATTTCCATTTTTTTGAATTTTTTGATAAAACAAATTAATTTTTCAGCTAGTTTGCAATTAAACAGATTAAAGAGGGCGTCCGGGTTCGGGTTTGACTTTATTGCATAATTCTACCTAATTATCTCTAGAAAATTGACAAAAAAGGAGACGAAAATTTTGAATATAACAATTGCATAAGACGTAAAATAAAAAGCAAAGAAAACAAGTCCCGATAGGTAGCTCCTCTAGACAATTCAAACTGGCAGTCAGATTAGCCAATGGTATGGTTTTGTTATAGGCCCCACAATGTCTATTTATCAATAATCATTTCATAAACAATTTCTTTGTTTTTATTATTAAGACAAATAATAGTATCTTATCTTTATCAGGTGAAACATCTTAATCCCATTATTACCTTTCGGTAAAAAGATAAAAGATTGGATATTTAAGTGAAGTTGAATTTAATTAGTTTATGAAGTAATAAGAGCCATTGATTTGATAATTTTCTTCATATTCTTATTATCGTATTTTCATTATATTCTAATATGATTTCAAACATTATAGGCTATTTATTTCCATTTCTTGCTATACCTTGGACCTGTTTTTAAAAAAAATTGAATTTATAAGACCGCTTTTGGGAATGTGAATTCGTTGCATGGATTCGAAGTGATCGATACCATTAAAGCTCAGTTGGAGAGTATTTGCCCTGGTGTTGTTTCTTGTGCTGATATATTGGCTGTTGCTGCACGAGACAGCGTTGTTGTGGTGAGTAGTAGCTTTTATTACCTTAAGATGAACTGATTTTTAATATTCAATCAGTTTGAGTTTATTATTGAGAATTTATGGTTTAGCTTGCAGGTCCAAGCTGGACGGTAAGCTTAGGAAGAAGGCATTCCCTTAGTGCGAACTTGACACTTGCAAATGAAGATCTTGTTGGTCCGGCTAATAACCTGAGCGGCCTTATCTCTGGATTCGCCCGGAAAGGATTCACAACGAGCGAAATGGTCACTTTATCAGGTATATAACACAGTTACACAAATGATATATGAAACCGTAGATTAATTTGTCTCATATTGATTAAAAAATTAAGTTTATATAAATACCATCACATAATGATTTAATTAATTTTTTTAAATATGTGATTTTTTCTACTTAATCGTGTTCATTCAAGCTTATTCATCGTAATTTTGACTAAACTCTATAATTCTAACATTATATCATACATGATTCGATTTATTGAATTTCTAATCTTATGGTTGAACTTAAAAGGATATTGAATTTATCCAATATTTATTAAAAAATAAAATTAATTAAATTTATAAGAATGAGAAATAACATCCTTGTATTTTAAAGATGTATCATCTTCCCTTTAATTTCATTCATTCAAACTCTAAAACTAATTTCCATCGGAATCTATAATTCTTATAATAATGTTTGTGTTGTCTAATATTCATAGGAGCACACACAATTGGACTTGCGAGGTGCGTCACTTTCCGGGACCGAATCTACAACGAAGCCTCAATTGACCGCAACTTCGCCGCATCTTTACGGGCGAATTGCCCAAGACAAGACGGTAACGGAGACAGTAACCTAGCTCCGTTCGACGCGGTGAGCCAGGCGAATTTCGACAACTATTATTATCGAGGTTTGATTGCCCAGCTTGGGTTACTCCATTCCGATCAACAGCTACTGGGTAGTGTAACAACAACACTCCAAGTAGCAAGATACAGTCTCGATTCCAATAATTTTTTCAACGATTTCGCCGATGCCATGGTTAAGATGTCAATTATGACTCCTCTTACCGGAACTCAAGGACAGATTAGGATAAATTGCAGAATGGTAAACAATTCAAACTATTTACATTATCGATTACCTTCATCCATATATTTCTGAAATCTGATGAAGTTTTTTACTGATCTATGCAAAATCAGCCAAATCCTTCAAGCGTGACGATGGAGGAGAAAGAGGGNAATTTCGAGGACAAAATTTCGACAAAATTTATGTAGGTTCACAAACATTTTTTTAGTATAATGATAAATATTCCTAAATAAACTATTGGTTCATAAATATTGAAACTTGATTTAATCACAAGTATTATACTTATTTGACTTTAAGTTTATTTTGTAATTTTAAATTAAAATTGATAATATATCAAATTAAATTTATATTAAATTATAAAATATGTAAGAACTTAAATTTGTTAAGTAAATCTAAATGACAGTAAATGAATTTTTCCTTTTTTTAAAATTTGATTAGACCAATCCTGTGTTAGACTTACACTCCAACTTGTTGGGCTGATCATAATCGGACTGTGAAATATTATCCACATTATTAATGGGTTTGACGGGTTAAACATACAATTGTAGTCCATGACTCCATGACCATCTTTATGTTTAGAATCCAATTCTAGGCCGCCTCATATTTGAAATTATTAATAATAGTATAGAATTTTGTGAGTGATACGTGACAGATTTCAATTCAAGTGACGGTCGAAATTTCAATTAATTGTAAAAAGGACCAAATTGTGGTAAATATGTAGTGTAGGGTAAGGTTGAAAAAGGAAAAATGGCGCCTACCCAGATGTTTGTTGCATAGTTTTTGAAACGGATTAGACTGATGAATCGGAAATATCTTCTATTGGTCGAACATGATGGTCGGATCGGTTTAAATCGGTTTTCAAAATTATTTATTTAAAATATTAATTTGATTTAAAATATTAAAATAAATGCATATAATTCAAAATAGGAAATACAAAAAATATTCCTTAAACATGAATTAAGATGTAAACAAATGAAATATATCTAAATTTCTAAATCATTATCCAAATGAGAGTTTAAATTTTATATTCAAAAGACAAATCAAACATATTTAATATAAAGAATGAAATTTTAAATTCAAAAGACAATTAAAACAAGCAAAAAGCCAACAATCTTTAAAAAAGAAATTGAAGCATGTTTTATATACAGTAAGAAATACATACACTTATAAAAGATATTAATTATCAAGGAGATACTTTCAAATTTCCATTGTTTTGTATACTAATGATTATTGAATCAATGTTAAAAAGGAAAGTAAAATAAGAATTGCGCAACAAAGCTTTGAATATAGGAAAAAATATGAAAAGTAATAAGAAATCCTAACTTTTTTTTATTAAATGGACCAAAAAAATTCCGACCCACCATATTTGAACCGATTCGATCGGATTAAACCGGTTCATATATGACGTGGAACAGTTTTGAAATTAAACATTAAGCCAGATTGGATCGGATCGGAGGTGTTACCGGTTCACGATCGGACCGGACCAATCGATGGTCCAGACCTATTTCAAAATCTATGGTTTGTTGTGTTTTGCAATTTTACTTCTTAAATTGTAGTATGATATTTTTCGTCCCTTTTGATTATATGACAAAATATGTTCTCATATGAAATCTATGGCAAATTGAATACTCGAAATTCAAATATGATCCCTAAACCCTAAAGATTGTTTTACACGAACATGGGTCATCTCATTTTACACACTTGGAATTGTGTTTGCAAAGCAATTAGCCTTGTTCAAGGTTCTTTTGTGTATGCCAAACATTCATTGCCATTTAATTGCAATAAGTGTTTGTATTTATTCCATCTTGAGTGATATAACATTGCAGTGATGTCAGTAGTGCGGATGAAAACTCGGAAGACTTTGCCAAAAACCGATGTAAGTATGGCAACATATGTTATGTGTAGAGATCGATATTGTTATTAATCAGTAACACTCGGATGATGATCGGTAATATGGTCGATTGGGGCATACATGGAAGATGAGATGGTAGGTATTGGTATCGATCGGTTGATGACCGAAGCACACAATACCAAATGTGACAAAGGGGCCGAAGCAATCAGTCGAGGACTGAAGCACGTGATACGAAGATATGAATGGAGGCAATTGGTCGAATACCAAACTGAGATATGGTGGGGCCCACTGGTATAGGATATCGGGAGTTATGGAATGAGATATTGAAAGAAACAAGATCATATCAAATCAGTATATATAGACGCATTTATATGGTTTGATTATAGATAATTATATATGGGGATATGATCAAATATTAGGAATATTTGTTACTTACCTTAATTATCTCAACCACCTCATCTATATAAGTTGGTCTTAGAGTGCATTGTTAGACACTTCAATACTCTTGTATTCCGAGATTCCTCTTCGTGTGTATTGTTGAATTCTTCTCAAGTGATAGTGAAATTGACTGTTTCCGCCGGTCACGTGGTTTTATCCAATTCCGGGTTTCCACGTTAAATTTCTTGTGTCGTTGTTTTCTATTTTCTTTAATTCAAAGGTTCTACTTATTCTATCGAGGTTGTTCGCACACGTGTCTAATCCCAAACAATTGGTGGTGCTGTGGGGTGGTAGTGGTGCAATCGGCGATGGGTGACGATAAGGGAAGTTTAAGGATGCTTGACGGATCTGATTTTACCTATTGGAAAATGCAAATCCGTAATACCCTTTATCGGAATGATTTAGGAGAAGCATTCGAAGAAAAGAAGCCGGCAAAGATTGAGGATGCAGATTGGCTGAAATTGGATCGCAAGGCGTTGGCGATCGTTCAACTATCGTTGTCGAAGAAGTTGGCGTTCAACTACAACAAACAAACGACGACGTAAGGTATGATGAAGGTGATGCCCAATATGTACGAGCGGCCATCATCGACAAATCGTGTGCTCTTGACATGACAGTTATATACCATGACCATGGGAGAGGGTACCTCCGTTGCAAAACATTTGAATGATTTCTGCAACCTTACCGACCAGTTGTCGCTGGCTGGAGATGTCATGGATGATGACATGCATACCGTTGTCATTCTTGATACCATGGCCGAAAGCTGGTCTACCACAGTTGATATAATCAGTAGTCAACCGGGGAAACTCAATTTTGATGATGTGTGGACTCGACTTATCAGTGAAGAATTGAGATAAAAGCGTAAGGGGATACCAAATGTAATGCATTGATGGCAGATTCTTCCCGGGGTCGGAAGAATTACCCAGGGCAGAATGGCGAGGGCAAGAGCCGATCAAAGGATCGGGGAAAGACAAAGAATCAATGGGAGTCTGATTGCTGGAATTACGGGAATAAGGGACACTTCAGCAAGGAATGCAAGGAGGAGAGTTCAGCATCGGTAGTTGTTGAATGTGACGATACACTAGTGGATTCATGGGTTGTTGACTCATGTGCATCTTTTCACTCCTGTTTTATTCATAAATTATTTAAGTCTTTTAGAGTATAAAATTTGGGAAGGTTTACCTTGCCGATGGGAAGTTCCTGGAGATCACCGGTTGGGGTGATATATCGATCTGATCCTCATATTGTTACTGTTGGACATTGTAGGATGTAATGTATATCCCCGGACTAAGTAAGAATCTGATATAGGTCGGAAAGTTGGATTCCAATGAGTACCGAACATCGTTCGGGAACAGTTGGTGGAGAGTGACCAAAGGGGGCTTTGGTCATTGCTAAAAGACTCAAGCCGGGAACTTTGTACGTGGAGAAACCGATCGGAGTTGACGGGAATCGATCGATTCTCACTACACTAGAGACCGATCAATGGAGGACCAAAGGAGGTTTCTGAAGATGTGACACGATCGCCTTGGCAACATGAGTGAAAACGGCATGAAGATCATGGTCCGGAAAGGCTTATTGCCAACATTTGAGGATAAAGAGGTCGAATTTTGTGAGGATTGTGTGCGTGGCAAGCAAATGAGAGTAACCTTTAAGAAAGTGAAACGAGATCGGAAAACCAGCAAGCTGGAACTCGTGCATACCGATATGTGGGGTATGACACCGATCGAGTCCATTGGTGGCTCGAAGTACTACGTCACCTTCATTGACGACTGTACCGTAATGTATGAATCTATTTTCCTAGAAACAAATCTGAAGTGCTCCAGACATTCAAGAGGTGGAAAGTAGAAGTGGAGCTCGAGGCTGTAACAATGTTGAAGTGTCTGAAATTAGACAATGATTGAGAGTATGACGGAGAGGAGTTCAGAGACTAATGTTTGGCGAATGGTATCAAGCTAGAGTGATCGGTTTGAACAAGCCGAGGAAGAATGAAGTTGCCGAACGAATGAACCGAATGTTGAATGAGCGTGCCCGATCGATGAGATTGCACGCTGGTCTAGCAAAGACCTTCTTGGCGGATGCTGTAAGAACGGCAACATACCTGATCAATCGGAGTCTATCTATACCACATGATTTCGAGTTGTCCGAGGAGAAGTGCACTAAGAAGGAGGTGAAGCTAGATCACCTCAAAGTGTTCGGTTGCTTGGCGTATGTCCACAATGAGCCTTAGAATAGGGATAAGCTTGATGCTAAAACTGAAAAGACTGTTTTCGTTGGGTATGGAGCAAATTATTTTGGTTATCGCTTCTGGACTGAAGGGAATAAAATAATTAGATCGGTCTTCGCGAACTTCAACGAAGATCAACTTTACAATGATACTATCACAAAGTCTAAGGAGAAGTCTACCGAGGTGATAGTGGTGGTGATACCATTAGGAGCAATGCACCCCTAAGCCGAACCGAGGAGCCAATTGATATAACTTATGACGAGGAGTCAGAATCTCAGTCTGATCGGTCCGATACCGATCACCAGAATGAAGACCATGCGACAGATGACAATGTCGAAAAAGTCACTCCTGTATTGAGGAGGTCGATCAGGGAGAGGAGATCACCCGATCTGTACACTCGTGCAATGTATCATGCTTTGTTGACTTACAATGGCGAGCCAGAGAAATTCCGAGAGGCTGTTGAGTCTCATGAAGAGGAAAAGTGGGAGCTTTCTATGAAAGACGAGAGGTGTCCTTGTCGATGAACAAGACTTGGGTCTTGATAGTCTTGTCTAAGGGACATCGGGTCTTACTCTACAGATGAGTCTTTAGAGTAAAGAATGAGACGGAAGGGTCCAAACGTTACAATGCGAGACTAGCTGTCAAATGATTTTTGCAGAATAAATTAATTGAATATTCCGAGGTATTCTCACGAGTCATCAAGATGACGATGATTATGATGATTTTGAGTATTGTGGCTGCGGAGAATCTCCATCTTGAATAGATGGATGTGAATATTGTTTTTCTCCATGGTGATATGGAGAAAGAGATTTACATGGCACAACCCAAAGGGTTCAAGGCGCATGGTAAAGAAAATCTAATATACAAATTGGTAAAGAGCTTGTATGGATTGCAACAAGCTTCCCGACAGTGGTATTTGAAGATGGACTCCCTAATGATCGAACGGGGATTCAAAAGATGCGAGACGGACAATTGTTGTTATCTCCGAACGGGAAAAAGTACATACATAATCCTTCTAATGTAAGTTAATAACATGTTGATCGCATGGGGTAACATGGAGGAGATAAAACAAGTCAAGCGGGAGTTGTCTGAAGCATTCGAGATGAAGGACCTATGACCGATTAAAAGTGAATCAGAATCTCGAGAGATCTGTAGAAGGGTACACTTATCTTGTCTCAGGAAACATATATTGAAAAAGGGATTAATCGATATCAAGTGGGAGACCTGAAAGTAACTAAAACATCTTAAGGAGCACTCATGAAACTCTCAAAGGAGCAGGCGCCGATGAGCGACCAGGAGCCCGAAGAGATGAAGAACGTGTCCTACTCTTAAGCGGTCGAGAGTTTGATGCATGCAATGGTCTGTACGAAACCATACATTACACATAGATTGGGAGTCGTGAACATGTTCATGTCAAACCTTGGGAAGGAGCAATGGGAAGCAGTGATATGGTTGCTACTATACCTCATAGGGACATTAGGACTAGAGCTGTGTTTTAGAAGTAGACCGATCGAATTAACAAGGTACGTGGACGCCGACCTTGGAGGAGATCTAGACGATCGTAAAAATATATCGGGATATATATTTACTGTTGGCGGTACAACTGTTAGTTGGAAGTCGAAATTGCGAAAGTGTACCTCTCTTTCCTCAACTGAGGCATAGTATGTTGCAATTTCCGAAGATGGAAAGGTGATGGTGTGACTCCAGAATTTTCTCATGGAGATCGGTAAAGGGACCGATCAGAGGGCTTTGTACAGTGATAGTCAGAGGGTCATATTTTTGGCGAAGAACCCGGTATTTTATGTGAGAACGAAGCACATTGACTTGAAGTATCACTCTTTGAGAGATCTCCTCAAGAGTAAGGTGAGCTAGTTGGTCTCACCAAGTGAGTTGTTGAGCTATCACTATCAATTGAAGATGTATTATCTATATCCAAGTGGGAGATTGTTAAGTGTGGAAATCAATATTGTTATCGATCGGTCACACTCGGATGATGATCGACAATGTGGTCGATCGGGTCATACATGGAATATGAGATGATCGGTATTGGTACCGATCGGTTGAGTACCGAAGTATGCAATACCGAAGGTGGCAAAGGGGTCGAAGCAATCGGTCGAGGAGCGAAGCACGTGATCCGAATATATGAGATGGATGCAATTGGTCAAAGACCAAACTGAGATATGGTTGGACCCACTGGTCTAAAATATAGGACGTTATAAAAGGAGATATTGAAGGAAACAAAATCATATCAAATCAGTATGTATGGACGTATATATATGATTTGATCATATATAATCATATATGGGGATATGAACAAATATTATGAATATTTGTCAGTTACCTTAATTATCTCAACAACCTCATTTATATAAGGGGGTCTTAGGGTTCATTGTTATACTTCAATACTGCTGTATTCTAAGTTTTTTCTTCGTGTGTGTGTTGTATTCTTCTCAAGTGATAGTGAATTTGGCGTTTTCGCCGGTCACGTGATTTTTCCCATTCCGGGTTTCCACGTTAAATTTCTCTTTGCATTAATTATAAGGTTCTACTTAATCTATCAAGGTTGTTCGCATACGTGTCTAATCCCCAACAACATATTCATGCATACTTCGGAAGTTTTCTGTATTATACATGTGAGAGTACTCCACATAACTTTCATTGTCCTTCGGACACTAACAACATGGACTATTCAAGTGATGCATCGAATGATTAAGAGAGTGAGTTTAAACTTGGAGATTGTTCTGGAGAAGGACTAAACGATGGGTTGTTTTGCAAAACTACCCATTAAATTCCCTTACTTTTGCCAAATATCTATGGGTCAGAATTTATGATAAAGCTGTAAAAAAGCTGTCAAAGTTTTCTTATTTTACATTTTATATATGTTTTTGTACAATGATATTAAATATTCTAATTTAATAATCATTATATATTTGTCAATTTATCAATTGAACCCGGAAATGGATTTTTGTCTCAATATAAATGGCATTTTACAACTTTATATACTTATAGTATTAAATAACAAATTATTGTTGTAAATAATAATTATGATATTCTTTAAAAAAAATAATCACACACAACATGTCTTTTTATATTTTTAAGCTAAATAGTTAATTTACTTACTTTTTTATATCCACATCATACAAATTTAATGTATTTGTACATTAATTTAGAGTTATACTTTTATGATTTTAGATCAATATTTATTACTAATATGATAATTATTATTGAATAATTACAAATATGCAAAACTCAAAAAACATAAATCTACAAAAATATGTCTATATTTTTTTCAATAATTGATTATTTTAATTTTTATTTAATCATATATATATATATATATTAGATATAATTTATAATATGCATGAACCTTTATTATAAATTGTTAAAGGGGAGTGGTGACCTGTGAACTTTGAAATCATTTACAATGTCACGGGTGAGGAAGGGAGCACTACCAAAATTACAAATACTAAACATAGATGAGTTCTAAAAATTACACACATCACATTATTGGTTCAACAAAGATGGAGAAATGTTAGATCAAATGTTTATTTCAATTACTTATTTTTATAACATTTTATTTAATTATGTCTTTAAGAGAAATTGTTTTTAAAGGTTACGATGATTATTGGGAGAATCGGAACGACTCTACTTTGCTAACAGTTAAGGGTAAAAATAACTAATTTTGTTTTTCCACTTTAATATATTTTCACATTACTCTATAGTTATATTTTTTGGATTTTAGAGAAATATTTATTACTAATATGACAATTAGTATTGAATACCTTATATATATGCGAAAAATCAAAAAAACATAAATCTATAAAAATATGACCATATTTTTATAAATATTTGATTTTATTAATTTTTTAGATTATTTTATATCTATATTGTTATGGTCCCTTTTTTGGGGGTACCAACAGTTGTCCGATTCGTTTAGCAAACGAAATCGGTTCTGGTTGTTTTTGTTGTGAGAGACGATTAAAAACTTGAAATAAACGATGGTACAGCGATGTATAGTGAAACCCCAGGAATTGGGGTGAAAACCACTTGACAAAGAGTAGATTATACTCTTAGCCTGTTTACTAATCAAATAATTCGTAACGAATACAACAGAGGCTTAATGAAAATGACAAGGAAAAGAAAGCAGTAAGAACTCCGGCAGGGTAACGGCCTGTTCTTACGCGTCCAAAAGGTCCTGCTATTTCCGTCGTCGCGTCCTGTATTTATAGAGTTAACAGCGTGTGTAAACCACGCTCTGTAACCGCCTCTGACAGGTTTGTTAGAGGTTGTTATCGCGGGATGTAAAACGAGGTTGGGACCGAGACGTGGTCTGCGTGATCGGGCCCGAAGCGTGGTAAACGTGTGGAGGCCTGAAGCGTGGGAAACGTGATCCTGTAACCGTTCGGACCGAACCAATGAGCCAGTTACTAGAAAACGCTTTATTTCATCTAAGGTTATCTTCAGTCTTCTCGTTAAACATCGGGCCGCTTTTCCTTAAGTGTGCAAATGGGCTGCAAGAATTTGTTTCCACCATTTGAATTAGCCCAGTAATTAATGGGTCTTGCCCATCACAAGGTACCCGGTCCTAAAGTTCACTTCACTAGCCCCTCGGGCTTGATTGCCATCGTAGAGGTGATACAAGGCCGATCACATGATGTCTGCATATTCATGAGGACATGGGACCGTACCTGTAGATAGTGAGCGTCCAGGGGACCGATCTTTCCCTTAGTGTAGGAGTTAATTGCGTTTAAAACTAAATAACATATATTTAAGTTATAGTTTTATCTTTGTTATTCTTTAAATATTAATATCCCGATCTGCGCCTCTTCACATTCGATAGTTCAAGAGGCGTGATGAGTGCGCTTTGTGCTGTCACTGTCTTGGGCAGTATTACGTGGCGGCTCACCAATGGCTGTGAGATTAATATTTAAATCGGGATTTCGAGCACTGTTTCTCCTCATCATCATTATCGCGAAGGAAAAACTGCAGAATCGACTCTCTGTGCCCTCAATCCATTTCACGTTCAACCCCTTTGAATCCACTTTCTCTAAGATATACACTTATGGCTCCTCATAAAATGCGATACCCTTCCATGTCTGAGTTGGATATTGAGGAGTTTAGGTCTAGATTTTTGATTCCGGTACATTATTCTATCTGGAAGGGACAAGAAGATATTCCTTGTTTCCTTCCGGCGGAAATGAATGTGCCGACATCTGCCATTCCGGTCAGTTACGCCTCTTAAAAGTGCGGGCTTCGTTTTCCGCTACATCCCTTTGTAGCGGCCGTGCTTAAGGAGATCCACTGCCCCACTTTTGCGTTGTTCCCGGGCAGTTATGTGTATATAATAGCGTTCATTTTTTATTGTCACCAACAGAATCGGGCCCCGACCCTAGAACACTTCTTTAACCTGTTCTTGGTAGAATCCCGAAAGGGGAAGGGTCTGTTAGGTTGCCGCAAGTTGTATTATATAGCGGTGCGCACCAAAGAGTGCGCTATTGTAGACAAAGAATAGTCTCTCCATGCGTGGGAGGCCTGTTATGTGTGGATAACAGTCCCCAAAGAGGATCTGTTGAAAGTATGGCTGCGCCTAACCCACCCACGCATAGGTCAGTTGGACCGAAGTTGGTTCAACTCCTCCCGTACGGACACCGCAAATACGCTTGCGATGTACCCCCCTCCCGAAGCGCGCCTTAGGCGAATAGATCTGCTTCGGGAGAGAAGATTAATAGAAATAGGTGTTGCGGGTAGGGCTGGAGCCCCAACCCCAAAGGGGGTGTTTTCTAGTTCAGATCCATCAGAAGGATCGGGTATGAAGTAATGTTTTTACTTTATTCCTTCCTGATCCTTATGTATTTGTTCTGCAGATTCGAATGAGACAATGCCAAGCTCTCGCTTCAAACGCATGGTAGCTGCTTCGGTCCGTCCTTCTGAAGGACAACGCGAAGCATCGGGCAGCGCTGAGGGGAGTGAATCAGCAACTGGGGGTACGCTGGTCCCTTAGGGGTCCGGGAACCCCCCAATCCAAACAACCGGCGCGGGCACGTTGACCCTTCGCTGCACAGGGCAGCCTTCAACTAGATAAGGGCCTGTGTTTCGGGTATTTGGAGTGGTAGAGGAGGTGATAAAGACTCGGATTCATTCTTTGAGCTTATCCAACCTCTATCAAATCAGAAATACCTCCTTTATTAATACTAAAACTATTGATTTATTGCTGCAGGGAGCCGTTCCCGTGGAGAAGGTTCTCCCCGGTCCTCAGCTTAAGGCGAACGTCTCCCTGCCACCGGTCCCCTTAGGAAAAGGGAAAAGGGTGACCGAAGCGGAAGCCCCGCAGAAGTTGAAAAGGCTGAGAAGGGGGGATAGCGCTCCGGTCCCTACTAAGGGGATCGTTCTGAAGGAACCTGTCTCGGGCCCGAAGACTAACTCCGACTGGGGAGTTGCTCTGGGCTAACTGGATAGGTTCAGCAAGGGGAGGAAACTGACCTCCTGCAGGAGCGCTTTCCTGAAGGATTTCCGCCTTTACGGAGAGCAGAACCCAGAGAACGTCCAGGCGGACGTATCTGGGGAAGAGATTATGGAAGGCTTCCTCGACCTCACCACTAAGGTAAGTTTTACTTAACATGAAGGCCCGAAGGTTCCTTTTTTAAAATGTGTTATCTTATGCAGATTTTGAGGAAAACCTTCACAACTGCAATCACCTTGGAGAAGAACTAGGGTGGTAGTTTTGTTTCCCAACAAGTCCAAGATCAACTTGACCTTGCAAAAAGGCAAGTTGAGATTAAGCATAGTGAGTTGGTCACGGTACGGGAGGACCGTGACTGACTGGACAATGAGTTGCTAAGAGCCGGGACGGAGGTCTCACTCTTATATGATAAAGTCTCTGAGCTGGAGAAGACAGGACAAACAGCATAGGGGCGAATTGCCGACCTGGAGGCCAAGCTGCGGGCCAAAGATGAAGAAATCAACGAAGTCCAAGGTCGGGCCCAGGAGAAGAGGAATAAGCTGAACGAGCTTCTCCTTCGGGCCCAAGAAGAGAAGACGGCATTGGAAGAGGAGTTGACAAGGGCCTGCACTTCGACCGAAGGTTCGGTCTGGGAAGCGGTTCTGGGATTCGCTCGGTCCCCTTTGTTATTCGCTTTAGCGGAAAACATACATGGGGTTTATACTACCAAGTATCTGGATAACATGCGCTAGCAAGTTATTCAGCAGTTCGGGCTTTCCCCTTCGGACGAGCGATGGAATATGATCGAGCCACTTGAGAAAGATGACAAGTTTCAGGTTATTCCATCTTTGGAAGAACCTGTTCTGGAAGAAGACATTTCTTCTACCTCTTTAAAGAGATGGAGAGAGCGGTAAACCAAAAGGTGGCCGATCAGGAAGAAGAACTTAAGCAGCTCGCGGCCCGGACCGAACCGCAAGAGCCGGAGATTGAGGACAAAGAAGAGGGGCAGATTAGCAAATTTTTTTTTTGTACTTTTTATCTGCCTTACTCCTTAATTTCAATATAACTCTTTTCATTCAATTCTTATCCTTTTATTTGTCAGAACGAAGTAATATAACGAACTTCTCAATAAACTAATAAGTTTTGTGTTAACGAAGTTGTTTTAATCACCAAGTGTAAGATCGGGGACACTTACAGGGAGTTAACCATCGGTCCCATACATTATGTTTGGTTTATTCGTATCAATTCTGATTGGATCGGTCGTTTTACATTGTGTATGGGTCACTCTTATTCCGTCCTTGGAGTCAATACTTGATTGGATAGGCGTAGTCTGCGTTTAATATGAGTTTTTACGAGCTTCGGCCGAACCTTGGTTTTAATAAAGTCCCTTAGGTTTTGTTGGCCAAGCTTTGCTCATAATACGTCTTATATTAGGACCGATCATATGTTTCGATATGCTGACTACCATTCCTTTTATCGTAGCAGATTTCATAGGTTACAAAGGGTCATTCCTATAGACTGAATGCCGTTGAAGGGAGTGTTTTAGTTTGTAATGAGTTCTGGGAGAATCGCAACTCATCCATGGGGCTGGGCAAGTGCATGAGCATCTGACTCGTCAGAGCGGTCACTACAACTTGGGAGCCTTGCGGACAAGAAGCTTCGGTCACCAGTCCAGATTCGTCCTAAGCCACCCAACTTCAAGATCGGTCCATCATTCCATTAGAAATAGTTTGTATTGTACTTACTTGTTTTCTGCTTACGTTTAAGGGAATGTATTTTATTGAGTCAAACACATTAATCGAAGATTCACAAGAAATATCGCCTTAAATTCATGACATTCCAAGTTCGGGGGACCTCTATACCATCCAATGTTTCAAGTTTATACGCACCTGATTCAAATTTATTTGATATTCGATACGGTCCCACCCAATTTCTGTCTAGTTTTCCAACGTTCCTCTGCACTTTAATGCTTCTAAGAACGAGATCGCCTTCAAAGAATTCTCTTGGGAGGACTCGCTTGTTATGGGCCCGTTCCATAGTTCGCGGATAAGCACGCATCCGTGCATAAATTGCATCTCTCTTCTCTTCGATCATCTCGATGTCCAATAATCTCCTTTCACCATTCAAATGCTCATCGTATTGAGATATCCGAGGTGATCGGATGGCATCCTCCACCGGGCTAACAGCTTCGGTCCCATACACCAATGAGAACGGTGATTCCTGGGTTGTTGAGCGATGTGTAGTTCGGTACGCCCATAGGACCTCATAGATGTGTTCGGGTCATTTACCTCCAAAATCTTCTAACTTGGTTTTCAATCCCTTCAGGATAACCTTGTTAGATACCTCCGTAAGTCCGTTAGTTTGGGGATGAGCTACTGATGAGAAGTGCTGGATGATGCCCAACTTGGTGCATAGATCCCGTATGCTTTTTCCGCGGAACTGAGTCTCATTATCAGATACGAGCGCTAGGGGAATCCCGAAGCGGCTCACAATATTTCGCCATATAAAGCGTTTGACTACTTTTTCTGAGATGATGACTACTGCTTCTGCTTCAATCCATTTCGAGTAATATTCCACCGTTACAATACAGAATTTTCTTTGCCCTATTGACCGAGGAAAAGGTCCGAGGATGTCGATCCCCCATCTGTCAAACGGACAAGGCAATGGGGTAATCGATAAGGGAGCCTCAGGCAATTGCGGGAGTGGAGCATGGTATTGGCATATGGCACAACGTTTAGTATATTGCTTGGCATCAGCAAGCAATGTTGGCCAAAAGTATCCAGCTATGATGATGCGGTGGTATAAAGATCGAGCCCCTGAATGAATGCCGCATATCCCTTCATGAACATAAATCATGACGGCTTCAGCCTCAATAGGAGATAAACATCGCAGAAGTGGGCCTTCAAAACTCTTTTTAAACAAGCGTCCATCGACTAAGGTAAATCTCTTAGCCCGGACCTCTATTTTCCTGGCTTCAGACCTATCTTCAGGGAGATAGCCATTTGACAGGTATTTAATAAAGGAGTCCATCCAATTGGGTTCTCCCGGAGATTCAGTAGCGTCAATATTCAAGCCCTGGAGTCATGGCATAGAGCCCCGATCTCTTCAATAGACTGTTCGGTCACTGGAATCTCGACCGAAAGTCGGTCTTGAATATGGACCGAAATAGTGCTTGGCTCTATGTCAATTATGCCTGAGGCCAATCTGGTGAGTGCGTTGGCAACCTTATTTTGCTCTCGTGGCACATGGTCAAGAGAGAACTCACTGAATTTTTTAGATAGTTCCAGAACTTTGGCGCAATATAACCTCATCATCGGATCATGAGTTTCAAATCTCTCTGCGAACTGTTCTACTACTTACTTCGAGTCTGAGAACATTCGTACTCTGCTAACTCCCATTTTTCGAGCCAAGGTCATTCATGATAATACTGCCTCATATTCTACCACATTATTTGTTCCAGCGAACGAAAATTTGACTGCGGAATGAATAAGATCACCTTGTTCCGTTGTCAGGGTAATGCCCGCTCGTCTTCCCCCGAAGGTTGATCCATCTACATGGATCGTCCATCGATCATCCTCTTGGTTAAGATAAATGGCCAATCGGGTCATTTCAACCACAAAATCGGCTAGAACCTGAGCTTTGATCGCCCTTCGGGGCACGAATTCAATATACATAGCGCTGAGTTTGATAGTCCATTTTGCCAATCTCTCATTCAAATCCTTCTGTTTAAGGAGCACTTTCAGAGGTTGATCAATATAAACATAGATCGTCGGGCCTTCAAAATAATGTTTCAGCTTGGATACAACTTTTTTCAAAGCTAACATGAATTTCTCCAAGGTGGAATACCTGGTTTCAGCAGGTACCAGAGAATGGTTGACATAATAAACAGGCCTATGAATGTCTTCTCGTATGGTTACCAGAGCTGCGCTGACAGCAACTTCTAATACCGCAAGATATAACCCCAAAGGTTCATCACAAGTTGGACTTACCATCACCGGGGGAGTGCTTAAATAAGTCTTCAGCTCGGAGAAGGCCCGATCGCATTCTTCGGTCCAATATAGATGGCTTGCTTTTCTTAGCACTCTGAAAAAAGGTAAGGTCCGGTCTGTGGATTTCTAAATAAACCTGCCTAGTGCAGCTAGCCGGCCAGTAAGCCTTTGAAACTCTCTTTTGTTTCTCGGAGGTTGCATATCAATGATAGCTTGCACCTTTTAAGGGTTAACCTCTATGCCTTTTTCTAAAACATAATATCCTAAAAATTTTCCGCTTCGGATCCCGAAGCAGCATTTGTTTGGATTTAGTTTGAGCTTATATTTTCGGCATACTTCGAAACAACGAGACAAATAAGAAAGGTGGTCTTCATCATTCATAGATTTTACAATAATATCGTCAACATACACTTCCATCATATGGCCGATCAATTCTCTAAAGATTTTGTTGATCAACCTTTGGTATGTTGCTCCAGCATTTTTTAGACCGAACGGCATAACCACATAACAGTAAACCCCATCTTCGGTCATGAATGATGATTTCTTCTGATCTTCCTCAGCTAAGAAGATCTGATGATATCCAGAATAAGCATCCATGGTACTCATCATGGTGCTACCAGAAACATCATCCACTAGTCGGTCGATGTGCGGCAAAGGGAAAGGGTCTGACTCACAGCTTTTGTTGACATCGGTAAAGTCGATGCACATTCGCCATTTCCCATATGATTTGGAAACCACCACTGGGTTTGCAACCCATTCAGTATAGTGGATTTCTCTGATGAATCCCGACCGCAGCAGCTTGTTCACTTCAGTCCGGATAATCTTGATTTTCTCAGGAGAATAGCATCTCCTTTTCTGCCTAAAAGGCTTCGTTCCTGGCTCAGTGTTGATCCGATGTTCACTATCAGATCGGTCAATCCCCGGAACATCGTCCGGGGTCCATGCGAATATATCCACGTGGCTTCTCAGCAAGTGGATCAGTTCTTTTTAAAAGTCAGGGGCTAGATGTGCCCCGATGCTAGTTGTCTTGGTCGAGTCATCCTCAACCAGGTTAACCAATTTGAACCCTACAAGTTCCATTGCTTGCCTCGGGTGCGGCAGCTCTTCCAGCAAATCCACCCGGGCCCTTTTAATCGATGCCAAAGTTCGGCACGAGCTCATGTAGCATTGCCTAGCTACTTTCTGATCCCCTTAACAGAAATAACTCCATGGATGGAGGGGAACTTGAGCATCATATGATAAGTAGATGGGACCGCCTCGAACTTACTAATGCCGATCCGTCCGATAATAGCGTTGTAAGGCAAGTCGACTTCAACGATGATGAATTCCAGGTCCTCCGATCGGTCCTTGAATGGCTCTCCAAGGGTAACTGGGAATAACAACTTCCCGGATGGAATAACGCTCCTTTGGTCGAACGACCAAAGAGTTATGTTAGCGATCGGGAGATCGTGAGCAGCAGCTCCCAACATTTCGGCAACCTCGCGCTTCATCAGATTGCACGAAGCTTCAGTCGATTCCCGATGACCCCAGTGATGGTAAGGGGGTCGTCGCATGGATTGATGATCCCTTCCCGATCAGCCATGGTGAGAATAATGTCCTCTCTGAAGGAAGAGGACCGTTCCATTGGATCATATTTCACCAGCGCCACAAACTTGGAGCTCTCAGCGGAGTCTCCGCGCACAATTCTCTTTCGGTCCCGGACCGATTCATTTATTCTCAAACCACGAGAGATAACATAAATATCTACGGCCATTTCTCTCGGTGCCACCTCATTTTGAGGAGGTTGGGCACCAGTTTCCGCAGGCGGAGGAGCGGCCTGCTCCTGTCTTCCACCCTCGTTCTGCGGGGCTCTACCGCCACGGCCCCGCCATCTTCTTCTTCGGCCCTAACCACGGTTCTCACGACAGTGTTGGCCTCTTTCCTGTTCTGGCGGAGGAGACCGTCGGTCCTCCGTCCGATCATTATATCTTCGGGGTTGTCCCCGATTATCTCTTCCCCGCGGCCTGTGACGATCGTCACCTTGGTGGCCCCTTCGGGGGGATTCTGCTCGCTTGCCCTTCTTACCATTCCGGTCGGGCTTCTCTTTATTCATTGCCGCTACTGTCTCTTTCAACAGCGGGCACTTCAGGGTCGGGTGATCGCGATTACGATGCAACTCGCAATACACCCGATTGTCCTCCTGCTTCGGGGAGACGTCTTTTTCGCTTACAGCCGCTACTTCTCGCGACTGCTTCTTAGGATAGGAGACCCTATGATCACCTGCGGGCTCAGAACTCCCGCTAGGTTTCCGATAACCAAGCCCAGCGCTTCATCCACCTTAATATACTTGTTGATTTTCTGGAGAAGTTTTCCCAAGGTGGATGGTGGGCTCTTCACCAAGCTGGCCGAAAGGCTGCACGGTCCCAAGACCTACTGTAGAATATCAATTTTATCCCGGAGCTCGAGCTTGATTCCCCGGGCGGTCCTATTAAATTTCTCCATGAAGGACCGAAGACTCATATTTGCCGGGTTATATTTCAGCTGATATAGTTCATGCCTGCTTCGGGGCGGTCCTACATTTGGAGCAAATTGCTCAGAGAAGGCCAAAATAAATCCGCCATACGACTGTATAGATTGGGCCGGCAAATTCTTGAACCACGTTCGGGCATCGCCTTGTAATCCTGCCGCGAAGATGCGGCACTTTAGTGAATCCGAGGCCCGAGCCGTTCCCATGCGCAATTCAAAATCGGCAACGTGATCAATTGGATCACCATCACCACGAAATGTCGGCAACCCCTCGGGGTTGCGATAATGCCGATCTGGGACTGCTGCCCAGATCTCTTCAGAGAAGGGGAGCATCAAATCTCCCAAGGCAGCTGATACGCCTTCAGATTGATGGGACGATACCTGGACCGCATGCAAATTATGCCACCAGTCATCATCCTTATTCCACCTGATTGGGCCTTCATGGCCCTGTTAAATAAACCAGGATTGCGTCCCAGATTAGGTTCGCAATCCTTCAACGCACGCATGCTCTCCAACTCCCTGGTGAGCTCATCAATTCGTCGCTGCATCTGCTCCTGATCATTTCCAGGAGCGAGAGTTAGAGCTCTGGCTGGGGGAGGAGGAGTAGACCGATATCTAGGCCTCCTCATTGTTACGCCACGCCTGATGATTTCTTCATCATCAGTACTGCGCTCGTCAGGATCACTCTCGTATCCTCTGCTTTTGGGAACAGGGCTTGAAACAGTCGGTGGTTCTGCTCCACTTCTCTCCGACGTAATTTCCAGTACCACCTTCCTGACGATAGCTTCCAGATCCTGTAAAGTGAATGTTGGTGCTGGGAGATTGTCGGGAAGCACGTCACTATCATTTGTCGGAGTTCCAATCGCCATGACTTTGATTATCCTATCCTTGGTAGAAAACTCAAATGGGATTAGAGAATCGTCCCCACGGACGGCGCCAAACTGTTATGGTCCCTTTTTAGGGGTACCAACAGTCGTCCGATTCGTTTAGCAAACGAACTCGGTTCTGATTTGTTTTTGTTGTGGGAGACGATTAAAAACTGGAAATAAACGATGGCACATCGATGTATAGTTGAAACCCCAGGAATTGGGGTGAAAAACACTTGACTAAGAGTAGAGTATACTCTTAGCCTATTCACTAATCAAATAATTGTAACGAATACAACAGAGGCTTAATGAAAATGACAAGGAAAAGAAAGCAGTAAGAACTCCGGCAGGGTAACGGCCTGTTCTTATACGTCCAAAAGGTCCTGCTATTTCCTTCGTCGCGCCCTGTATTTATAGAGTTAACGGCGTGTGTAAACCACGCTCTGTAACCGCCTCTGACAGGTTTGTTAGAGGTTGTTATCGCGGGATGTAAAACGAGGTTGGGACCGAGGCGTGGTCTGCGTGATCGGGCCCGAAGCGTGGTAAACGTGTGGAGGCCCGAAGCCTGGGAAACGTGAGCCTGTAACCGTTCGGACCGAACCAAGGAGCTAGTTACCAGAAAACGTTTTATTTCGTCTATGGTTATCTTCGATCCTCTCGTTAAACATCGGGCCGCTTTTCCTTAAGTGTGCAAATGGGCTGCAAGAATTCTTTTCCACCATTTGAATTAGCACAGTAATTAATTGGTCATGCCCATCACAAGGTACCCGGTCCTAAAGTTCACATCATATATATTATAATATTTTATATATTGTATAATAGTTGTTATACAAAAGTATGTCAACCCGTAAAACTTTATATTAAAATATTAAATTATAATGGTAACCCTTAAACTTTAAAAATCATTTAAAAAATGGGAGAAATGTTAGAACAAAATTACATCAAAATATTTATTTCATTTACTTATGTATAGCATTTTATTTAAATATGTTTCTAAAATTATTTATTTTTAAAGGTTACAAAATTGTTTTTTGGGGGAATCGGAATGACTCTATTTTGCCAACAATTGAAGATAAAAATTATTGTGTTTCCGCTTTATACTTCATGCAAAATTTATTAACAATTAATATATAGAATTTTCTTTATGAAATGATGTTTTTTTGCTTTAATAAATTATTAATGTATATTGTTGTTATGAATAGGATATGTGGATATTCATAACTGAGATATGTTGAATGGATCTATGGAAAATCGATATGACGATGATAATTTACTAGATCATGTGGTTGATAGTTTTGGAGATATTCATCTCCAATACGATATGGACGGTGAACCGCTTGAATCAGAGTCGGATGATGACGTAGATCCAAATATTTCTGATGAAAATCCAGAAGTTAACAATCAATGTTGGTGGTACCCACCTCGTATGTTCACCTATGATACTCACCCCATGTGGTGTGATTCGAATGTTGGAGCACCCATCCATTGGAGGAGAGTAACAATGGAATCACGTTGGCAATAGGGACGAAATTTACTTGTAAAGAAAATGTAATAGAAGCAATAAGGGAGCACGCTTTGCGTGTAACTGGTCAAGGATTCGTAGTCTACAAAAGAGATAATATCCAATATGAAATGCGTTGTGCTTTGAGAGAAATGATCCGCCATGCTTTTGGAGAATAAGAGTAGCCCCTGCGAGCAAATATCGTTATTGGACAATAACCAAAATCGAATACTTGCATACCTGCAATGTTACGGGAGAAGCATCATTATCGCACCGAAATATTAATATAGCTCTCATTGCCCTAACTCAACTCCAATATTTGATTGAGAAACCTTATAAAAAAGTTTCTGATATTCAAACTGATATACGAGTATTATATGGATTTGAGGTGCTTTATCACAGATGTCGGAAAAGTCTCAGACGAGCATTTGCCATGATTCATGGTACATGAGAGAATTCAGTAACACATCTTCCTAGATTTTTGCATGAAAGTCAAAAACAAAATCACGGTACCATTGTGAGATATCATCCTCATTATAATACTCCTGATCCACACACATTATTTTATGTGATTTGGGCTTTTGGTCCTTGTGTCCATGCATATAAATGGTGTCGTCCTGTTGTCTCTACTGATGTGACACATTTATATGGTCGATTTAATCATAAGTTGTTGATTGTTGTTGCTTTGGATGCTGGAAATCACGTAGTTCCTTTGGCTTTCGCATTGGTTGATGAGGAATCAAGGGACGCATGGTTATGGTTTTTTGATCTCTTACGAAGACATGTTTTGAAAAATAGATACACATGTCTCATTTCAGATAGAGCATGATGAATTCTAAATGCTCTAAATGGTTGGGCCTTTAGGGAGCCTATTGGATGTCATCGATATTGTCTCCGACATTTGAAATATAATTTCAACGATGTATTTCATGACAAAAACGTTCGAGAACTTCTATGGCCGGCATCAATGACAAGACAACGCTCAAAATTTCATGCGATAATGGAAAAAATAAAGATTATAAACTTAGAAGCTTATGAATGGCTTGAAAAAATTGGTTTTTCGACATGGACACTCGCATATGATGAAGGAAAAATGTTCTTTAACCCTCATATCAAATTTCACTGCATTTTATGTATTTTTATAATTTTAATTTCTATGAAGTATGAATTATATTTTTTATTAGGTTTGATACTATGACAACTAATTAAGTTGAATGAATGAATGGAATATTGTGTTGTGCTCGTAGGCTACCACTTATCATTTTGGTAACGGTAATAATCTCACCACAAATACTTCATTTACTTATTATTATGTGTCTACTTAACTTATTTGTATTTAGAGTAAATTACTTTCAACAGATACACAAAATATTTCACAGATCGTGCCGCTGAAGCACAAAGAATGAAAAATCAACATCCATTAGCAGAGCATGCCAATAAATTTTGTGCACGATGGAACCATCCAATTCCGCATTCAAATGTAAAGGTATGGGATCAAAATAAAGGGATTGTTACTATGACCACTAGAGGGCGTTGTAGAGGTCATTGAGGAAATGATCACATCGTTCATATTCAAGAACGTACATGCACATGCAACAAGTGGCAAACATTTGGAATTCTATGTTCTCATGCGCAATAGGTTTGAGATATTATTATTTTAATTAAAATTTATTAACTTTTACATGCATTTTTATGGTGCAGTCAATTAGGTTGTTATGTGGTAATTCCCAAAAATATACGCATTAAACTTTCATTGTTCAAACAATGATTACAACGTATTCTGTTCAATTTCATCCACTCCGTCAACCAAACCTATGGGATGATCCACCGATTAATCTTATATATGATGAAAGTCGTAGAAGACCAACAAAATTTCGACGCTCTAAGGGCAATATTGGTGCAACACACAGACGAACATCTACATCATCCATTCCTACCGTCTCTAGATTGCACAGTTACTTAGCGGTTGACTCTACAGAGCGACGAAGCTCGATATCATCAACAATTTATTTAAATCGAGGTGATGAGGATATCTATGCTAATTATCAGTTTGGCTTATTACATAATCAACGTCAAGAACGTGGATCATCTTCATCTAATAGAGAAAAATCTGCAAGTTGGTGGCGTGTTTAAAAATAATAACATGATAAATGATATGGTTAAATTGAATATATCTATTATATTTAATAATATGTTTTTATTATTCTTAGAAATCAATCGTATCTTTTATGAGACAAAATATGGAAATTGTATGCTCAATTAAAATTAACGAAATATTAATTAACTTATTTTATTTAATTGATATTTAATAATAATTTAATTAAAAAACATCATAAATTACATAATTTGAATATTATATTATGTGTTTGTTTGGTATAACTTTTTAAAATTGCGGTGTGGTGAGATGTGGTGAGGTTCGGTGAGGTGTTGTGAGATATGCTAATCGTGAATTTTTAAATATGTTTGGTAAAATTGTGATATTATGATCGCGATTTATGTAAAAATACTAATATATCCTTATATATATAAAATAATAAATATAATTATATTATAATTAATAGAATTAAGGGTAAATTTGTCTTTTCCAAAATTACGATGAGGCCACAGCTGGTTTTAACAGCTGTGACGATATCGTGATTTTTTAACGATTATTACATCGCAATTAACCTTATGTTTTGTGNAATTTTCGGGTCTTAATGATGATTAACTCGTTTTTGGGCCTCCTCACCCCTATTTATAGACATCCTAACTTTTCTAATTCACACTTTGACCCCTCCTTCCTTTTGCTTTTGACCCCTCTTTTATCTTTTTCATTCCCTTTCTATTTTTCGTTCCCTTTTACGTTCTTTCGTTCCCGTATCTCTCATTATCTCTCGTCTAGACTTTACCGCTACATTCCCTACTATTTGTTTCATCGTACCTTTTTCTCGACTATTACCGGCAACGTGATCGATTGGATCACCATCACCACGAAATGTCGGCAACCCCTCGGGGTTGCGATAATGCCGATCTGGGACTGCTGCCCAAATCTCTTCAGAAAAGGGGAGCATCAAATCTCCCAAGGCGGCTGATACGCCTTCAGATTGATGGGACGATGCCTGGACCGCATGCAAATTATGCCACTAGTCATCATCCTTATTTCGCCTGATTGGGGCCTCCATGGCCCTGTTAAATAAACCAGGATTGCGTCCCAGATTATGTTCGCAATCCCTCAACGCACACATGCTCTCCAACTCCCTGGTGAGCTCATCAATTCGTCGCTGCATCTGCTCCTGATCATTCCGAGGAGCGGGAGATAGAGCTCTGGCTGGGGGAGGAGGAGAGACCTATATCCAAGTCTCCTCGTTGTTAAGCCACACCTAATGATTTCTTCTTCATCAGTACTGCGCTCGTCGGGATCACTCTCATATCCTCTGCTTTTGGGAACAGGGCTTGAAACAGCCGGTGGTTCTGTTCCACTTCTCTTCGACGTAATTTCCAGTACCACCTTCCTGACGACAGCTTCTAGATCCTGTAAAGTGAATGTTGGTGCTGGGAGACTGTCGGGAAGCACGTCACTATCATTTGTCGGAGTTCTAGTCGCCATGCCTTTGATTATCCTATCCCTTGTAGAAAACTCAAATGGGATTAGAGAATCGTCCCCACGGACGGCGCCAAACTGTTATGGTCCCTTTTTAGGGGGTACCAACAGTCGTCCGGTTCGTTTAGCAAACGAACTCGGTTCTGATTTGTTTTTTTTGTGGAAGACGATTAAAAACTGGAAATAAACGATGACACGGTGATGTATAGTGGAAACCCCAGGAATTGGGGTGAAAACCACTTGTCTAAGAGCAGATTATACTCTTAGCCTGTTCACTAATCAATAAATTCATAACGAGTACAACAGAGGCTTAATGAAAATGACAAGGAAAAGAAAGCAGTAAGAACTCTGGCAGGGTAACGGCATGTTCTTACGCGTCCAAAAGGTCCTGCTATTTTCGTCATCGCGCCCTGTATTTATAGAGTTATCGGCGTGTGTAACTCACGCTCTCTAACCGCCTCTGACAGGTTTGTTAGAGGTTGTTATCGCGGGATGTAAAACGAGGTTGGGACCGAGGCGTGGTCTGCGTGATCGGGCCCGAGGCATGGTAAACTTGTGGAGGCCCGAAGCGTGGAAAACGTGAGTCTGTAACCGTTCGGACCGAACCAAGGAGCCAGTTACCAGAAAACGCTTTATTTCGCCTAATGTTATCTTCGGTCCTCTCGTTAAACATCGGGCTGCTTTTCCATAAGTGTTCAAATGGGCTGCAAGAATTCGTTTCCACCATCTGAATTAGCCCAGTAGTTAATGGGCCTTATCCATCACAATATACCCGGTCCTAAAGTTCTCATCAGTATTATTATATATGTTGACGGGACACACTTATACGGGAGGTATAACTATAAACTATTAATAATCGTTACAGTGAATGAAATGAGACATGCACTGCCACTTGCATTTGGGATTGTCGATGAAGATAGTGGTGATGTCATAAGTTGGTTATTTGAATTAGTTCAAGAGCATGTGATGCGCAGGAGGCAAGACATTTGTTTGCTAACTGATTGTGGGTCTGGATTACTAGCGGTTGTACAACGTCTTCGAGGATTTCAACCTCCTTTTATGTTTCATCGATTCTGCCTCCGACATGTTTGCAGCAACATGCTCAAGAATTTCAAAGGCAGAGGTCTTAAAGCCATGTGTTGGGCAGTAGGTAATGCGCACTCCATCATCGAGTTCGACATGATGATAGAGACAATTAAAATGCATAATGCCGGTGTGTTCAATTATTTGAATGCGATTCCAAATGAAAAATGGACACAAGCTTATGACGGAGGAAAATGTTATTCTAATCGTTCTTTGAAACATTGTTTAATTAATATTTCTTCATTTGGGTATTAGTTTTTCTTATAGGTACGATATGATGACAACAAATGTTTTGGAGTGTATCAATGCAGTATTCAAATATGCCTGTAATCTCTCTGTGACATCTATTGTGAAAGTATTTAAATATAACACATGTCAAACAATAGTTTTAGTGTTATTATAATTTTATTTTTCCATTATTTCAGGTCATTTTCGAAAAATGCAAATCGTAATTTGAGAGGTACGCCAATGAGACTGCAGACCTTCGTGCACGGCGGTTTCCTTGGTCCGAGAAGGCAACAATAATCTTCAACACCACTCAGAACGAAGGAGTTGGCTTCAGCGCCAAGAAATAAGATAGACGAAGAATAATAGCTTCGGTTACATCACGTGCACGTAGCACAGATGATGTCACAACTCATATTGTGGACATCTCTACTATGACATGTTCATATGGGTCGTTGACAACATTGTGAATCTTTTGTTCGCATGCACAAATGATATGTTTTTCAATTTACACTTATACTTGGATTGAATTTGCATATCGAACTAACTTAGTATTTGTTTAGGCGTGAAACATTTTTAACAGAGAACCAAGTGACTACGTCGATCAATCATATAGGGTTGAGAGCGTGGAAAATACATACATGTCGTAGTTTAATCCGACTCATGACCCAGTCTACTGGACACCAGCTCCATTCACATTATTCGTAGATGAAGGTCGGCGACGACGTCATCGACGTGGGCGACAACGCACAACTCGTTTTCCGATTCAAATGGATCGAGGGCAGCGACGTCCCCCAATATCTTCCCGGAGAACCTCAACAAGTGAACATAGACGTCCCCTCTTTATAGTCAAGTTAATGAGACCAATGTCGCATACCATGGAACACAAATCGATCAACCGCAACATCCTCGTCGATCTGTCTGGAGAAGGATGATGCAAATCTTTATTCCACACAGAAACTCTCATTCGTGACCTCGGTATATTATTTAATAAATGTTTATTTATATTTTTTTAACATTTAAACGACATCTAATCGATTAAGTTGTGTTAATATGTTATGACCAAAGTGTGTATTCGACCAAAACATAAAACTAAATAAAAAGTAATACATTTACAAATATGGATGTGATAAATAGTCATATGACAATTCATCTGTTTCTTGTTTCACTTAACGCAATATTTCAACATCATTGCGGGGAATTGAGTCCGTATTATACGTTGATGTAGATGCCTATCCCCTACTAACACGTGGGGTGGAGGTGCGGCCTAGCCTTGGCCTCAAGGTTGAAGGTTTCGATATGCTTAACTGATTCTACAAATCAACAACCTATTTTTCAAGATAGTTGATCCGATTTTACATCCAATCGATTTCTTGGGCAAGCCTTTCATCATCATTCCCCTGCCATATGTTGAATTGAGTCTGCAAACTACAATATCAAAAGTTTATTTATAAGCACTCTTATGGTGAATAACTCATTTTAGTTCCGTATCAGTTTCATCTGTGTAGTCAACTATTCTTTGCAAACCATGGTTTCTGCTAGTTGTCATCCGATATAATCAAGTTCCCTCATATTTTGTTGGATGGTTTCTTTTGCTGTCACCTTCAATTTACCACTAAGCAAGTTGAGTGTTCAAGTTATGATTGTTTTCTTTCAACCATTCTATCTCCGCTCGCATGTCAGCTACCATTGCATTAGTATTTCCGAGCCTTTACGGTAGTCGATGGATCTCAACATCACGTGAATCCGAATCATCAAGTAGGGAGAATTCTTCTTCTGGCCAATCCTGTAACGATGTGGTAGTATCTGTATCAGGCTGATGTGCTTGACAAACATCTGGATCCGCAGCTGCACCTTCAAAATGTATGGCGTCCCATCGATTTTCACGTGGATTTGCATGACCAAAATATGCATCTGCATTATTGAGTCGTCGGATACCTTTAAAAAATTGAAACATTTAATGTTTAATTAAAACATGACCAAAATAGAAAATATTACCTCGCTGCAAAATCAGATTCATAGTCACATCTTCAACTCTATAACTCTTCACCTCGATCTGCGCCTGAAGTGCTAATTTCTCAAATCTTGAAAGAGGATGATCTCCTTCAGATTTCCCGACCTCGAGAATGCGCTGCAGTAGTGCCGGGAAACCCCAAACCTTACTAGGTGGCGGCGTCACCTACAAAGTTTTCATACTATTTTCTGAGATCGTCTCGGAACTTGGTCATGAACTTCACCTTCCTCATGAAGTAGTACATGTTAGCATGACTATCGACTTTTTTGCAATTACAAACAGTAAAAAATTCGGATAGGGTCGGAGCATAATTGTATTCTTCACAAAACTTAAATATTTGTGAATCATTCCAACGCTTTACGGGGCCACAACATTGAATCATTCCAACGCTTTACAGGGCTGCAACAAATCTTGGATGAACTTGTGGATCGGAAAACGAAGAGCACAATGAAAATGTTCCACCGCCACAGTGATCGAGTTAGGTGCAACTTGTGGCGACGGAAAGCCAGATATAATTTCTCCCGGGACAAGGTGTGTAATGATGTATTCATCTGGAACATTGTATTTGATCTGAATATTATAAAAAAATTAGTCATTTACTTGAAAAAAATAACAACATAATTTAATAAGAATATTGCGATAAATTAGATGGTACATAAAAATACACTACTAAAAATACAAATATCATTTTCCAAAAATAAAATTAATATATTATTTATTACATATATTAAAACCCTACGACAATTACAAATATTGTATAAGTTTAAAATTGATGTCCAAAATAATTTCAAAAAAAATTAAACAATAATATGACACAAAATTCAAAATATTTTGTGTCAAAACAATTGTTAAATGATCTAAAAATAGTTATATATTCCTAATTTTTGATGACGTAATTACATAAAATATACAAATAATACATAAATTGGACATACATAATTTCGGAAATTATACCCAAAAAATTATATATAATAGCTGAAATTTAGAAAATATTAAATCTTAAAAAATGTTATAAGCAATGATAAAAATTTCTAATTTTTAAGGAATATTTGGAAAATTATCCCTTAATCCCTAAATTTTCGCAATATCAATAGCAATTTAATCCCAAATTTCGGAAACTATTTCAGGAGCAGTTCGATATAAATTAAACGTAATTTGCTACGGAAAAATTTAAAACTTAATAAACTATTACAAAAAAGAATATACATTTGTAATTGATAATTTTCGGAAAATTATCCTTTACTCCCTAAAAATTCCCTATTTGGAATCAATTTAATCCTAATTTTTGGAAGCAATTTCGGTGACAATTCGACCCTCTTCGAAGGAAATTTGCTACATAAAATTTTTAAACTTCGTTAATGGTTACAAAATTGGATATTTCGGTGGCAATTCAACCCTAATTGAAGGTAATTTGCCATCGAAATTAGAAGTTGAAAATCACAAACCTAGATTTCTTCAATTACGGCCAAATTGAAAGACGAAATACCGACTCAAATCGTCATAATTGAATAAGTATGAGCACTACAACAACAATAATAGTAAATTACCTTCAATTTGGGGGACAACGACGCGACAAACGCAAAAAAGGCAACGACGGAGCAGCTGCTTTCTAAAACCCAATGGCAGTGGGGAAGCATGCGTCGTTTGCTATTAAAAAACAATAACTCGGTTTTTGCAATAGAGGAAACTGAGCTATTGACTTTTTTTTAAAAAAAATACAGTAACTGGATTTCTAGAGTAACTGAAATCTTGCTATCCATACGTCTATCAGTATCATTTTATTGAAATGATTGGATAATTGTTATTAATTAAATAAAAAAATCAATATCTTTTTTTATTTATCTCTCTAGGGCCCGTAAAAAACTCATCAATTCCTTAATTATTCTATAGATACCAGAGAAAGAAAATCGGCCACTATGTGGATTGGGCCCCCAGCCCAAGTTAGAAATGTGTATTGAATGGTTATGGAAATTGAAATTCATTTTGCTTGTCGTGCCCCCCAAGTTCTTTCTGCTCGGCAGAGAATCAGTTGTGCCACTAGGAGAAGAGAGGGGGAAAGAATTTCTGAGATTTCAGATCGTAATTGACCGACAGACTGATAGTTTACTTAGAGATGGCCAGATATGATAGGGCAATCACGGTTTTCTCGCCGGACGGTCACCTTTTTCAGGTTGAGTACGCTCTTGAAGCTGTACGCAAAGGTAATGCAGCCGTTGGTGTCCGGGGAACGGATGTTATCGTACTTGCCGTTGAGAAAAAGTCGACGCCTAAGCTTCAGGATTCGAGGTTTATTTCAATTTTTTGTTGTTTTCTTATCATCACTTGGGAAGTTGCAGATCGCTGTAATGGGTACTGTTATTTTGATAATAGAATTGATATTGCTTGAATCCCATTGTTGTTTTTAGTAAATTGTTGAAAACTAATTGTGGAATATTTTTGCCGTTGGATTAAAACTCTATCTAAATTACAGCTGCTTGGTTGATTTTATTTTTAATCTTAGATTTTGCT
Source organism: Utricularia reniformis (assembly GCA_009725065.1). Classification (NCBI taxonomy): domain Eukaryota; kingdom Viridiplantae; phylum Streptophyta; class Magnoliopsida; order Lamiales; family Lentibulariaceae; genus Utricularia; species Utricularia reniformis. Next base: position 176,003 of record RWGZ01001037.1, on the reverse strand, counting down.
GTTAGATACATATTACTCTCTATGGTTGGAATGTGGAGTATGATTGATTGAAAAAATACCTAAGTTTTTTGACTGAAGAATTAAAAGCCTCAAGCGTCAAGCTAATTTGGATATGCAACTGATTATTATGCTCCTGATAATTTTTTCATGCCGTGACTGATTTTTATGTTTTTATGTGTATTCTTGATACTGTCTCATTGACTTCTTTTCATAATTGTATTAGGTGTAGTCATTTGTGACACTGCTTATAGCTCCAAAAATTTGGGGGCTCTTATGTGCACTTTTACTGTTTCTTATGAATATTTCGTTATCTTTCAGATCGGTGAGAAAAATTGTGAATTTGGATGATCATATTGCTCTAGCATGTGCTGGTCTAAAAGCAGATGCCCGAGTCTTAATAAACAGGGCCCGAATTGAATGTCAGAGCCACAAGCTTACAGTTGAAGATCCTGTGACCGTTGAATACATTACACGTTACATTGCTGGACTTCAACAGAAATATACACAAAGTGGTGGTGTAAGGCCGTTTGGTCTATCGACCTTGATAATTGGTTTTGATCCACACACTGGAACTCCATCACTTTATCAGACTGATCCATCTGGTACATTTTCTGCATGGAAAGCTAATGCTACTGGGAGAAACTCAAACTCCATTCGTGAATTCTTGGAGAAGAATTACAAGGAATCATCTGGTCAAGAAACTGTGAAGTTAGCCATTCGTGCACTTATGGAGGTACAAAAATTCAAGAAGATGCTTTAACAATCTTGCCTACTAATTGGTTCAGTCCTAATTCAGGGTTCTTTAGCATCATGTCCTTTATAAAATTTAGTTTGTATATGGATCATGGCTATTCTTCATTGTTTCTAACTTCTGAAATTATGTTGGATACCATAAGGTCGTCGAGAGTGGTGGGAAGAATATCGAGGTTGCTGTGATGACGAAAGAAGATGGACTTCGACAACTTGAAGAAGCTGAAATTGATGCTATTGCCGCTGAGATAGAAACTGAGAAGGCTGCTGCCGAAGCCGCGAGGAAGGGACGTACAACGACTGAGGGTTAGTCTGCCTATGGTATTGAAGACATTTCTTGCTTACTTAAGATTTATTTGTGTTGAGGATCTCAGAGACTCATTGCTAAAGGACTTCTTAACTTTCTTGCTGAAGCATATGAATTTATCTGTTGAATCATTTGCAAGTTTTCGTTGTTGGCTTCGATCACATAAATATTTCGTTATGGGATTTTGTTTCATTTGGAAACATAAATTTTTTTTTTCTATTTCTTTAATTTCATAATTCCAGTTGAAAATTACAATTGTGCTGTGAAAATGGCCAGCAAATAGCGATCCCTAATATTTAGAGACTGTTATAGAGATCAAATAATTTTGAATTTGGGGGAAGATTCTATAATGGTGGAAATGGGATGAAAGCAGACAGGGGATCCATGGAGTTTGTAATCGCCGATTTAATCGGCGAGGTGATTCATCTCATTTATTGAGTTATTGTATGGAAACTCGGAACCGGAAGCGAACGGAGGCAACCACCTCATCAGCGATCGTTGGACCGACTACACGCTCAAACAAACGTCCCCGCGTCTCATCAACCACCGCGGCTGCAGTCTCGACTCTAATCTCACCCCTCACTCGCACGCGCACAACAGCACGATCGGCTGTAATGGACTCAAACTCGGAACCTTCAGTTCCCTCTGGTTCTACCCCGAGGAGTCGGCGTGGTAAAAAACCTACTTGTAAACAGGAGCTTGATAAGGATAGCAGTAACTCTGAGAAGGGTAAAGGGAAAGAGCCTGAAATTAGGCCCTGTGAGACGGGAAGAGGCCCAGCTATGAATATTGAATTGCATGATGAAGGGGAAGATGATATTGACAACGACGTTGGTGGTGGGATTTTTCACCAGAATTTTACTTCAGCTAGTAGCGCTCTACAGGGCTTGTTAAGGAAATTGGGTGCTGGGTTGGATGATTTGCTGCCGACCTCGGGAACGGCTTCTGATTCGTCTTCTCTCCAAAATGGACGATTTAAAAAGGTTTTGTCAGGGTTGAGAGCTGATGGAGGGGAAGGGAGACAAGTTGAGGCATTATTACATCTTTGTGATATTCTCTCAATTGGGACGGAGGAGTCTTTGAGTACTTTCTCAGTTGATTCTTTTGTTCCAGTGTTGGTGGGATTACTTAACCATGAGAGTAATCCGGACATCATGCTTTTTTCCGCTAGGGCTCTGATACACCTGGTTGATGTATTGCCCTCCTCCTGTGCTGCAGTTGTGCATTATGGCGCGGTCTCTTGTTTTGTTTCTAGGCTGCTCACTATTGAGTACATGGACTTGGCCGAACAGGTGAAGCTAATAATTGCCTTTCTTGTGATAGAGTTATATTTTTTAAATGTTGATTTTTGCTTTTGTTTGAATTACTGTTAGTATGTTTTGTTCTGCATAGTATCTGGTGCATCTATAGCACCTATTCTCTGTGTGGTATCTTATCTAAATGGGCTGTCGCTTTATTTGTTTCTACAGTCTTTGCAAGCTCTAAAAAAGATATCCCAGGAACACCCAACTGCTTGCCTGCGAGCTGGTGCACTGATGGCTGTACTTTCGTACCTTGACTTTTTCTCCACAGGAATGCAAGTAAGAAAATTGTGTGATTTATGTTTGGCATTGTCCACTGAATGTCTGTTCATTAAGCGCCAGAGAATCTTAATTTTTAGTGCTGCAAAATTTAAAATTTTTAATGAACCTTTCCGTAGAGAGTGGCCTTAGAAACTGCTGCAAACATGTGCAACAAGCTACCATCGGATGCTGCGGATTTTGTGATGGAAGCTGTTCCCTTGCTGACAAACCTCCTTCAGTATCATGATGCTAAGGTTAGATATGTTATCACTTTTGTTCATGACAACTGTTAAGTTAGATTCACTTGTGTGTTTTGTGGTTTAATTTATAAGCTATCCATTCATTTATTTGTTACCCACAGGTTTTAGAATCTGCATCCATTTGCCTGACTCAAATTGCTCATGCCTTTGCTTCCTCACCTGAAAAACTTGATGAACTTTGCAACCATGGTCTAGTGACACAAGCAGCTACCTTAATTTCCTCAAGTAATTCTGGAGGTGGCCAGTTTTCCCTTAGCTCTTCTACATACACAGTAAGGGAAGACAAATTGTACTATTTATATTTTATGCAAGTGTTTTTTGTGTAATGTTGACTGATTTCAGGGATTTATCCGTCTTCTTTCGACTTGTGCCCGTAGTTCTTCTCTAGGAGCGAAGTCACTGCTCCTCCTTGGAATCAGTGGCGTTCTTAAAGACATTTTGTCAGGTTCTGACCACGTATCTAACATGTCGGTTACACCTGCTTTAAGTAGGCCTCCAGAGCAGGTGTTATTAAAATTTAGATGTCCTTCCAAGTTAAATTTTGAAGTTAATTAATAATGACTCGCTTTTCAGATTTTTGAGATTGTGAACCTTGCAAATGAGCTTCTTCCCCCACTTCCTCAGGGAACAATACCTCTTCCAGTAGGCAGTAACTGTCATGTTAAAGGTCATTTCTCTAGGAATGATCATGCAGGTATCTCAACCAAGCAGGAAGAGTCAAACGGAAATCTACAAGAGGTTTCAAAACGTGTGAAAATGTTAACTGATCAGCCTGAAGTTCTTCGGCAGTTTGGAATTGATCTTCTACCTGTCATGGTTCAGGTTTGTTATCCATCCGGTCCATCTTATGTACTTCAATAATGGATAGCCTAATTATTGTCATTATTTTGCAGATACATGGTTCCGGCGTGAATGGTCCTGTTCGTGACAAGTGTTTTTCTGTTATAGTAAAACTAATGTATTTCTGCCCTGTAGAAACTATACAGTCTTTAATAACTGTCACGAACATGTCAAGGTATATGCTTAACTTGTATTCCTTTTTTTAGTCACATACCTCAGAATAGTCTATGAGTTGTAACGCATGTCTCTTTTATTTCTAGTTTCTTAGCTGGTGTTTTAGCTTGGAAACAGCCTCATGTTCTCCTGCCTGCCATTCAAGTAGCTGAGATATTGATGGAAAAGCTTCCTGATACCTTCTCTAAGATGTTTGTAAGGGAAGGGGTTGTTCATGCTGTTGATACATTGATCCTGGTGGGATCATCTAGCGCTTTCCAGCCATACCTTGGTGAGAAAGATAATGATTTGATTCCTGGATCCTCAAAGTATACTCGACGGAATCGGTGTAGAGGTTCCACTTGTAGTTCTGATGCAGTTTCCTCTGGAAATTCTAATAATTCGAAGCTGAATACTGTTTCACAACTAAATCCAGCTGAAATTCCAACGTCTAGTTCTAGCCTCTGGGAAACTATTTTTGCGCGTGCGCAAGCTTTTAAAGAAAAATATTTCCCTTGTGATCCAGAGGCCATTCAATCTGGGGATTCAGATGATTTTCTGTGCTTGAAGAATCTCTCAGTTAAGCTGAATTCAGGAACAGATGAACTGAATGCTAAGTTTAAGGGGAAGTCTAAACCATTCAGCCTCATGATGGATGTTTCTAGTAGCAAAGAGGAAAAGATGGCTGAGGTCATAAGTGAGATACTGAGAGAGCTTAGCGTTGGAGAAGGGGTGTCAAATTTTGAGTTCCTTGGTAGTGGTCTTGTTGATTCATTGCTTAACTACTTCACATGTGGTTGTTTTTCTAATGAGAGAATATCTGATGTCAATATTCCAACACTTAGAAAACAAGCAATCAGAAGATATCAATCCTTCGTTACTATTTCCCTTCCCTTCAGTGTTGATAAACAGAGTGCAACAGTGCCGATGAGTATTTTGGTTGCCAAACTTCAGAGTGCACTGTCCTTTCTGGAGCGCTTTCCTGTTTTTCTGAGTCATGCTTCCCGGCCTTCTGGGGGGAATGCTCGCCTTTATTCTGGTTTAATTGCGCTCACTCAACCATTTAAGCTGTGCCTGTGCCGAGATCAGGCAGAAAAATCTCTAAGAGACTACTCATCGAACATTGTACTGATTGATCCATTGGCAAGATTGGCAGCAGTTGAAGACTTTCTCTGGCCAAGGGTTAAGCGGAATGGTTCTAGTCAAAAGTCGTCGGTGTCTGCTGGAAATTCTGAGCTTTGGAAGGCTCCTATTGGGAATAATGTGCCATCACCTTCTGCATCAACGCCTGTTTCTGCTACTCAGAGGCATTCTACCCGTTTGAAATCTTCTCTTAATCTAGTTGATGCAGGCTCATCAAAAGGCAATGGAAAAGCATTGTTAAATCCCAGTCAACAAGATGCAAAGGGTCCTCAGACAAGGCAAACTACACGCAGAAGAGCAACGATAGAAAAAGAAATTGAACGGAAGGCAGAAGAAGAGAATATTAGCTCTGAGGTATGTGCACGCCACAAACTACTGTTTCATATGCCATAGCATGCTTTGAAGCAATCATAATTCCAATATCTGTTGCTTTGCCTTGGGAGCATTTGAAAGGCATGCTGTAATGTTTCTGCATCAACGTCGTCACCCTTTGTGCATTTCATGAAATTATTATTGCCACATATTTCCCTTGAATCACATATGTAGTTTGCATAATGAGTTTTACTACTTTATCCGTCACAGGGTGATGAATTGGATATTTCACCAATAGAAATTGATGAAGTTTTGGTGATTGAAGAAGATATTGATGACCTGTCAGATGATGTTGAGGAAGATGAGGATGAGGATGATGATACTAATGATGTATGTGAATCTAATTGATGAATAGATATTTGATCTTGGATTTTTTTGCTGAACATCTGCCATGGTCATTCTTCTGTTTTTATAATATAATTTTAAAAAGTGAGTTATCTTGGTATTCCCTTGCATGAATCAAGTGCTTGCCCAGAAGTAATTGTGTTGTTTTGTTTTACAATATCAGGACTCCAGTACCCAATTTGTATTCTGGATATTGTCGACTTTGCAATAGTCCACCATTTTGCATCTCTTATGTGGCATGGTATTTGTCCATTGGCTAGAAATACACACCACACACACTCTACTGGACACAATGCACACTAACTGTGTCCTAGGGGTCTATGTAGAATTCAAACCCTTGACCTTTGTCTCTACAACAAGGTCATCCACCTCTACCTATTGTATTTGTTGTTGTACATTTTATTCCTTACGTTTGCCCTTTGGAAAAGGATGTAGTAGACCCGAAAGTTGGAGATCTCATGTAGGCTACCCTCTGCATAGGGGATCATAGTGTTTGCATTCATATTTGGTGATTTAAATGATTTTATTGTCTTTATTATGTAACAGTTGTTTATCCTAATAATTTTTGTGTCATCAAATTTTCTGAATCTTTCTGTACTCTTTGCTAGCAGGCTTTTGCTGATGATACACTTCCTATTTGCGGAGATGAGGTTCATGATGTTAAATTTGGGGACTCTGATAATGACTCTTCAGTTGCCGAACTGGTTGAGGAGGAGAATAGCCCAATGCATAGTGTCAGAAGCAGAGCTTCTCCTGAGTTTCATAGTGTTAGTACATTTGGTACGAGGAGTACAATGTCCTTTGCTGCTGCTGCCATGGCTGGACGTACCTCTGGCAATAACAGAGGTGTGAGGGGAGGCAGAGATAGTCAGCGATGCTCGGTATTTGGTTCTAGTAATTCACCAAAACTCATATTTACTGCCGGAGGGAGACAGCTTAATAGAAACCTGACCGTTTATCAGGCAATTCAACGTCAAGTTGGTTTGGGTGAGGATTTTGATGATATGTTCGCTAGCAGTGAATTTCTGTCTAGCGATGGAAGCAGGCTGTGGCACGATATTTACACTATAACATATCAAAGAGCACATGGTCAGTCTGAGAGGCCATCACCTGGGGATGTTAGCTCAATAGCCTCTTCTAAAGCTCAAAAGTCTTCTATTTCTACTAAACCAGCCTCTGATAAAGCAGTTGGTCATTTATCACTGCTTGATAGCATTTTGCGAGGTGAACTTCCTTGTGATATGGAAAGAAGTAATCCCACCTATAATATTCTAGCACTATTACGCGTGCTTGAGGGATTGAATCAGCTTTCTCAACGTTTGCAATTACAAAAAGAAATTGATAATTTTGCCACTGGTAAGGCTTCAACCCTGGATGTCCTTGGTGTAACTGGAGCTAGAGTTCCAGCAGAAGATTTTATTAATAGCAAACTTACTTCAAAAATGTCTCGTCAAATTCAGAATCCTCTTGCATTATGCAGTGGATCTCTTCCATCATGGTGCTTACAATTGGCAAAAACTTGCCCTTTCTTGTTTCCTTTTGAAACTCGTCGGCTCTATTTCTATTCAACTGCTTTTGGATTGTCTCGTGCTTTGCATCGGCTTCAGCAGCAACAGGGTGCTGATGGAAATGGATCTACTAGCGACAGAGACTTTAGGATTCGGAGATTGCGGCGCCATAAAGTCCGTGTCTCGAGAAACAGAATACTAGACTCTGCTGTAAAAGTTATGGAGATGCACTCTAGTAAAAAAGCTGTGCTTGAGGTTGAATATTTTGGTGAAGAGGGCACAGGGCTGGGACCAACTCTTGAGTTCTACACTCTTTTAAGTCACGAGTTTCTTAATTCTAAATTGTGTATGTGGAGGTTGAGCTCATCAGGTGCTACATACTCAATGGAAGTTGATATAGATGCACAAATGGGTTATGGGGTTGATAAAGATATTATTCATGCACCTCTTGGTTTGTTTCCTCGTCCTTGGCCTCAAAATGCTGATACTTGTGATGGAAGTCAATTTTCAAAAGTTCTTGGTTATTACCGTTTATTGGGCCAGGTTATGGCCAAAACCCTCCAAGATGGTAGGCTTATGGATTTGCCACTGTCTACTGCCTTTTGTAAGCTCATCCTTGCTCAAGTAAGTATTTAAACTTCCGGATGATTTAAAACTGCCGTTCAAAGCCATAAGGGCTTATGAGAAATATCTTAATTGGAAAATTCGCAGGATCTGGATTTGCATGATATAGCTTCTTTTGATGTGGAACTGTGGGTTACATTACAAGAAATGCAAGCTCTTGTGCAACGCAAAGAATATTTAGATTCCAGGGGAGGTTATAATCTTGAAGACTTGTGTTTTCGTGGAGCTTCAGTTGAAGACCTGTATTTAGATTTCACGCTTCCAGGCTACCCTGATTACGTTTTGAAACCTGGCAGTGAAAACGTATGTCTCGTCATTTGCTTGTTAGGTTACTCTATATCCATTTCACCTTGTTTATATTGGCAGGTAGATCTGAGTACTCTGGGAGATTATGTTTCACGTGTCGTTGATGCCACCATAGGGACGGGAATAATGCGTCAAATGGAGGCTTTCAGATCTGGATTTAATCAGGTTGGATTTTTGCTTGACTTGTGGAAGTTTTTATTTCATCCCTACCTAGTTGCTTGTTGATGTTAATTTTCTTCATAGCCGCCTCATTGTCTGAAAAGTTGCAAAAATATAGAGCTCCTCTTAATTTTGTAGTATAAATAATGCCTTGATGGCCTCCAAAAGCTTCCTACTATTTTTATTTTTGTAGTTGAACAATTTACTTAACGTTCTTAGGTTTCGGATATATCAAGCTTGCAAGTATTTTCCCCAAAAGAGTTGGACGTCCTACTATGTGGGCGTAGAGAGCTGTGGAAGGTAATATATTTATTACCAGAATATAAAAACCTTGTAATTTCCTACTTTATAACATATTGTGTGTAATTACAGGTTGATATACTTGGTGATCATATTAAATTTGACCACGGATACACGTCAAAGAGTCCTGTTATTATCAATGTATGTGATGTGGATTTAAACAAGTAAAAAAGGGAATTGAAACCTGGATTTGTATTTAGTCATATATATATTGACCCAGCAGTATTTGGTTGTATTGTGCAACAGCTTTTGGAAATTATGGGAGAATTCAGACCACATGAGCAACGAGCATTTTGCCAGTTTGTTACTGGTGCTCCTCATCTTCCACCAGGTGGCCTGGCTGTGTTGAAACCCAAGTTGACAATTGTCAGGAAGGTATGTTTTTTTCTTTAGGGTTTCCAGTCGGATGTTGATGGATTATTGTTAACAGCATTGGTCCGGGGGGAATAATGGTGGTTCTTCTACATTTGACGATGACTTACCCAGTGTAATGACATGTGCTAATTACTTGAAGCTTCCCCCATATTCAACTAAGGTAATTACAATTTCTTGTAGTCAGTAGTAAGTCAATGCTTGTTTTTTCAATCCGTTTCTTGTTTCAGGAAATTCTGTTGAAGAAGCTAATGTTCGCTGTATTTGAAGGACGAGGTTCTTTTGATTTATCATGATCCCACTACATACAGTACAAGTTACAACCCCCCCCCCTTTTCTTCGAAATAAAAACCCTGAATTATAGTATTCATAGTTGTCGTATATTCTAGTGATTAAATGACTAAAAATACTTACATCATCAAAATTCATTTTGTCACATAATTTCGAAGATTATTTGTGAGTTTTTTTGGTTGATTTTCAAAAGACTAAAATATGGTATTACAATTGAAAAAATTGTATAAATACCCCATCAATTTAGTTGCTTTGTCATTATAATGTTATCAAATTAAGAAATTGAACTAATAATATCTCAAATTATCTAGTGTTGTTTACTTCTAATAATGTAGCATTGTTAAATCAGTAATGAGTTTTATGTTAGTTGGACTGACTCTTGAAATTTACAAATGATCCATATTACACACTTGTATTTTGAGAATTATGTATAAAAATATAAAGTATTTTAGTTTTTTTTTAATTTTATAAATAATTCTTCTACCTAAATGATCAAATTTCTATAATTTCTCAAAATACAAATATCTCATTTGCATATTTGTAAACTTTTATGGTTAATTACTTGAGGAGCAAAATAGTATTATTTTATATGTTTAAGGATCAAAATACTATCATTTTATAAGGTTAATAATCATACTTAAACTTTAACAATACCGTTAAATTATCAATAATAAACCGTAGTTCTAATTTGAGATATCAACATTATATTAATTGAAGTTTGAGGACTTCATGTGCATATTTCATAACTTAAAGAACATAGCATTTATATAGCATGTAATTTGACTTTAGATATTTAGGGTTGTAGGGTAATTGCACCCGTGGAGAGTTGTGTAGATATTGGGCATCCTTCATAGCCTTTACCGGGTGGTTATTTAAGGTTGGATGAAACATATTTCAATCCCTATTGTTTTCTAGTTTTGGCAAATTTAGACTTCATAATTTGATAATTTAAGCAATTGAGGTTATCAAAATTTTAGCATAGCAAAACATGTCTCAATATTTATGAGGTTTGACAAATCTAGTCATCAAAAATCTATGTGTGTGACATTATTAGCCTCCCTATTTATTTGATTGTGATAATGTCTTCCCCAAATTTTAAATTGTCAATTTCAGTCCGCTACTGTAAGATCAGGAAACAACAGTATATTTTCTCAATATAAATAAGATAACACACATAGTTCACTAGTTACAATTGTTTTGATCTTTTAAATAATTAAATGTTAGTTTTCTTTATAGTTTATGTAGCGTTAGAAATGAATTTCATAAATACATATTGTCTAGGATATGTAGGGTTAAAAATGAATTTCATAAATAAGTATTGTCTAGGATGCAAATAAGAGATCTAAATACTACATAATAGAATACAATTTCATTCTTTATTATAATAAGAAAGGATAAATAAAACATTGGAAAAACCTTATGCAAGAGAAGAAAGATAATCTTGGGTTTTTGAACACTAGGGTTTGGACGAAACCAGAGAAAGAAAATTATTTCTAGAGAGCAATTGAATTTAGGAGACGAAATTTTAAGAAGGAAAGTTGAAAGTTGAAAGTTGGTGACATGATTGAGATTTAAAAGTTAAAATACAGTTTCTGTATTTTCTATGATGTTTGCTTATATTCGTGAATTTACTGTTACTTGTTGGGTGCGAATTTTGTGATGAAACTTGCATGATTTTGTTCCTTGTTGAGTCTAATTTCTATATATGTAAAGTTTATAAGAAGAAAACTACAGGTTAAAAAGTTATGATATGTTTTCTAAATCGTCACAGAACTGTTCCTCTATTTACACGGTTTCTGTTCATGGCTTTTTACGAAACTTTTGAGTGCTCTGATGAAATTACGTCCTCTTACAATATTTTATCTTGTTGAATTAGCTTTCAAATGAGAGTTTTTACATTGAATTTGAAGTTCATTTGAGCCCTCAAATTGTGTCTGGTGTTTTGTGCCGCTGGACTGCACCTAATATTCAGCAAGTCGTTTTTATGTGTAAATTTTTTGTTTTGTGAAAATTCGAGGAGGGGTGGACGCACACGAAACATGGTTGGACCATGGAATTAGCCACAAAACGAGCTAGCTTTGGGCAACACGAAAGTGGTCATGGCCAAAGTTATGATTAAGAGGATCCCGAGCATGTTATGTTGGCATATTCATATGTTGTGAAGAGGGGTGGCTCCTTCTGATCAATATTTGAGTAATTTGCCAAAATTCATGAACTTTGATGACTTTTTTTGCCAATTGTGTAAACTGTGAGGTCTAGTATTATTAAAATCAAATTTTGATGACCTATTTTACCACTTTGAGATTAGATTTGTAAATCTATATGATCAAATTTGCCAAAAATACAAAATATGATCATATAGATTTGTACGATCCTAGTTGAATTCTTGCCTAGTTGATCATATTTGGTAGTCCCGAATTTGCCTATAGATTTTATATGACCTATTTTACCACTTCGGGCAGTCACCATGTGTTTCACCTAAGGAAAACGACGTGTCAGAGCTGGTTACGTGGCGTTTTCCGCACACAATCCACCCTATATAAATAGTAGATGAAGGGGCTGACTTGAAAGGACTTTTGGGAGGCGCTGAATTCACTGTTACTCTGCCGATTTTCCTCTGCACATTGTATTTCAGTCTTAGTAATTTTCTTAAGCTTCTACTGTCTATAATCACTAATGTTTTATCAATCAATTGACTAAGAGCATTTCAAGCTCTTAGTCCTATGGTTTTTTCCCATTTCTCTAGGGGTTTTCCACGTTAAATCGATGCGTTATTTGCTTATTTTGTGCTTGTTCATCGTTTCCCCCATTTTAAACAAATCATAACATGTTGATTTATTGCGAACCTGTCGATTGTTGGTACCTGGTCTTTTAGACCTCCACAGTTTGGCGACGTCCATGGGGATGATTTTCTAATTCCCAGTCGACAAGCATGGCGACTGGAAATTCTGCAAACGACACCGAAGTGCTTCCTAGTAGTCTTTCTGCCCCTGCTTTCCCTCTGTAAGATTTTGTTGACCAATCTTTCGTATGTTGTTCCGGCATTTTTTAGACCTAATGGCATAACCACATAACAGAAAACCCCATCTTCGGTCATGAATGATGATTTCTTTTGATCTTCCTCAGCTAAGAAGATCTGATGATACCCAGAATAAGCATCAATGGTACTCATCATGGTGCTACCAGAAACAGCATCTACCAATCGGTCGATGTGCGGCAACGGGAAAGGGTCTGACTCACAGCTTTTGTTAACATCGGTAAAATCGATGCACATTCGCCATTTCCCATCCGGTTTGGAAACCACCACCGGGTTTGCAACCCATTCAGTATAGTGGATTTCTCTGATAAATCCCGACCGTAGTAGCTTATTCACTTCAGCCCGGATAATCTCGATCTTCTCAGGAGAATTGTGTCTCATTTTCTGCCTAATAGGCTTCGTTCCTAGCTCAGTGTTGATCCGATGTTCACTATCGGATCGGTCAATCCCCGGAACATCGTTCGGGGTCCATGTGAATATATCCACGTGGCTTCTCCGCATGTGGATCAGTTATTTTTCAAAGTCATGGGCCAGATGTGCCCCGATGCGAGTTGTCTTGGTTGAGTCATCCTCAACGAGGTTGATCAATTTGAACCCTACGGGTTCCATTGCTTGCCTCGGGTGCGGCAACTCTTCCAGCAGATCCACCGGGCCCTTTTAACCGGTGCCAAAGTTCGGCACGAGCTCATGTAGCATTGCCTAGCTACTTTCTGATCCCCCCTTAACAGAAATAACTCCATGAATGGAGGGGAACTTGAGCATCATGTGATAAGTAGAAGGGACCGCCTCGAACTTACTAAGGTCGGTCTGTCCGATAATAGCGTTGTAAGCCAAGTCGACTTCAACGATAAGAAAAAGGGAGCATCAAATCTCCCAAGGCGGCTGATACGCCTTCAGATTGATGAGACGATGCTTGGACCGCATGCAAATTATGCCACCAGTCATCATCCTTACTTCTCCTGATTGGGGCCTCCATGGCCCTGTTAAATAAACCAAGATTGCGTCCCAGATTAGGTTCGCAATCCCTCAACGCGCGCATGCTCTCCAACTCCCTGGTGAGCTCATCAATTCGTCGCTGCATTTGCTCCTGATCATTTCCAGGAGCGGGAGTTAGAGCTCTGGCTGGGGGAGGAGGAGTAGACCGATATCTAGGCCTCCTCATTGTTACGCCACGTCTGATGATTTCTTCTTCATCAGTACTGCGCTCGTCAGGATCACTCTCGTATCTTCTGCTTTTGGGAACAGGGCTTGAAACAGCCGGTGGTTCTGTTCCACTTTTCTCCGACGTAATTTCCAGTACCACCTTCCTGACGACAGCTTCCAGATCCTGTAAAGTGAATGTTGGTGCTGAGAGACTGTCGGGAAGCACGTCACTATCATTGGTCGAAGTTCCAGTCGCCATGCCTTTGATTATCCTATCCCTGGTAGAAAACTCAAATGGGATTAGAAAATCGTCCCCACGGACGGCGCCAAACTGTTAATGACAATGAAAAGAAAGCAGTAAGAACTCCGGCAGGGTAACGACATGTTCTTATGTGTCCAAAGGGTCCTGCTATTTCCGTCGTCGCGCCCTGTATTTATAGAGTTTACAGCGTGTGTAAATTACGCTCTGTAACCGCCTCTAACAGGTTTGTTAGATGTTGTTATCGCGAGATGTAAAACGAGGTTGGGACCGAGGCATGGTCTGCGTGATCGGGCCTGAAGCGTTGTAAACGTGTGGAGGCCCGAAGCGTGGAAAACGTGAGCCTGTAACCGTTCAGACCGAACCAAGGAACCAGTTACCAGAAAACGCTTTATTTCGCCTAAGGTTATCTTCGGTCCTCTCGTTAAACATCGGACCGCTTTTCCTTAAGTGTGCAAATGGGATGCAGGAATTCGTTTCCACCATTTGAATTAGCTAGCCCAATAATTAATGGGTCTTGCCCATCATAAGGTACTCGATCCTAAAGTTCACATCAATTGGATATCTTATATCTCAAGCTTAGTTGAATTCTAATTCCCAATTTTATGAAAGAAACCAGTTGATTGAGACCCGATCTTATACTTAGAGAAATATTCAAAGCTCTTATGTGATCTTAGGGAAAACACCGGAGGATGAGTCAAAGCCTTTTATCGGGTCCGAGGATCGGTCCTAAGGACGCTTCTCACATTGGCTCTGGAACGGTCCCCTTCATATATGATCGGGGTAGATGCCCGACATATCTTCGTCTAATGATCGACCTTATATCACATCTACAATTGCGACAAAGCCCGAGGGGTTAGTGATGAAAACCTCGGGACCCCATATCCCGAATCGGTGGAGGCCCATATTGATTTGGGTCAACCCATGTGACAAGATACAAACTTACATGACTTAAGATCCATAAATAGTTGATGATATAGAGATCTAAAGGCAATGAACCCCAAAGACTCGTGCGAAAAGACCCAAAGACTTAAAGGACTGAAGGTTGCGCAACCAACAACCCTCCCCTAACCGGTGGAGGCCCATATTTTTTGCACATTTCATTGGACCTACAAACATGTCGACACCAAATGCGTTTTCAAGGTTTGAAATATTAAAATTATCAAAATATACAAATTCATTGTAATAGTTTTTTAAAAAAACATATTTTAATAATATTCATACAAAATTAAGACAAAATTTAATTTATTCCTACTAAATATATAATTTAACAATTTAATATAAAACATAATGAAATCAATCTAATCAGATATATTAAATCACTACTATATTTCTAAACAAAAACTTTTAAAATTGAAAAGCACTACTAATCATTCCAATTTAAAAGTTTCGAAACTCTAAAAAAACCATTGTTTAACTTAACATAAAATCAAAATTAATATAATATTTTATAACAAATTAAGTTGAAAAAAAACCAACCTTCTTATGCTTATATTATATTATATGTATACCAAACAGAAGGAGTGAAAATGAGATGTTTTATGAGTTTGAAATTTGGTAAGTGATGGCGCAGTTTACTTGACTGTGAAGACGAAGGCCAGCGGTTGTTCTGTTCAAACTTCAAACTTTCGTCGACCGTCGTTACAGTCTTGTATCTTTACAATGGCTTCAGCGCAGATTACATCATTCTTTTCTCCCTAGCACTAGCTCTAGATCTAGAACTAGCAAGTGAGTGTATCCCCCTCGTACACACGCATTTGAGATTCCTAGTGTTGCAGTGCAGTTAATTTGGTTGTTGGGTTTGGTGTCGTGGGATATCGTAATCATCATCTCCTTAGGGTTTACGATTGACAACTTGGGGATTTCGATGCCGTGTTTCTGAAGAATTTCTCTTAACCACATTTTTATGCCTGGTCTGCACTTACTCATTTTGCTTGTGGGGGGAAGGGGAAAGGAAGACCTGGTGTGGAAGGAGATGAGTGCTTCCAGATTTATAAAATGTGTTACCGTTGGCGATGGAGCTGTGGGCAAAACGTGCCTACTCATTTCCTATACTAGCAACACCTTCCCAACTGTAAGTTGATTGCTTTGTCTTTTCCTGTTATTGGGAAGAAGACAAAACTATAAACTCAGTTCTCGTGGGCTGTTCTGGTTATTTTTTTCCTTTTGATAATGATCTTGATGTTGATTTCTGCACTATTAGGAAGTTTTATATGAATCAGCATTGTCCCTTCAACATGGAAGCATTAATCTACATGATTCTTAGCTGTAATTCTATTATTTGTATTTTAATATAAATTTTTGTGTTGCTAAAAAAAGGAAGTTTTATATGTAATCAGCGAAGCCTGGTTTAATTCAGGCCTTGCATTCTCTGGACATGCTGCTTCCTCATTTTATGTCCATCGCATTAGTTTTGTTAATGCGGTTCTGCTGGTGGTGTTTATTCCTCTAAATGATGATCTCTGATTCTTAATTTTAATGATAAACAGGATTATGTTCCAACTGTTTTTGACAATTTCAGTGCCAATGTTGTTGTGGACGGAAACACTGTTAACTTAGGATTATGGGACACTGCTGGTAAACTATCCATCTTTTAGTATCATGTGTTTCAATAATAATACCTGGGAACTGGTTGACTGCACACATTTCCGGTTCTGTCAATTTGACTGGTCAAACCGGAACCCGACATATTTCAGTTTGGGTTGTGATAATCAAGTTGGCATGCTTCATTCCGCAGGCCAGGAGGATTACAATAGATTGAGACCATTGAGTTATCGGGGTGCTGATGTCTTTATACTCTCATTTTCTGTTATTAGTAGAGCTAGTTATGAAAATATCTCAAAGAAGGTAATACTTCTTCACCATTGATGTTTTGGGTGCTGTAAATGTAATTTTCATTGTAAACTGTTTCCCTATTCTTTCAGTGGATACCTGAGTTGCGACATTATGCTCCTGGAGTCCCAATAATTCTTGTTGGAACAAAGCTTGGTGAGAAACTCAATACGTCTTTTAAGATCCTCCAAGTCTCAGTTACTTCCTTGCAGATCTCCGAGATAATAAACATCCTGGAGCTATACCGATCACCACTTCGCAGGTGCATCCATTTTTACGTAATGTTAATTTTTGTTTTTACCACTTAAAGAGATGCGTTATTTCAATGTTCATCAAGGGAGAGGAACTTAAGAAGTTGATTGGAGCAGCAGCTTACATTGAATGTAGTGCAAAAACACAGCAAGTGAGATGACATTACTTTATCCCTGATGTTAATATTTTTTCACCGAATTCAAATGGAAACGCATCGCAGAATGTGAAATTGGTGTTTGATGCAGCGATCAAGGTAGTACTTCAGCCGCCTAGAAAGAAAATGAAGAGAAAGGGGCAGAAATCCTGCAGCATATTGTGATACTTTTTATTATTCATCTGATTCTGGTGATGTATCAAGTTTCATTGCTCTAGTTTGCATTATGGATTGGTTGATTGAAAAAATCATTTTTTAACAATCTAATACTATTTCCAACTCTTGTGTTATTATTGGTATTTGAAAGAGCCCATAATTTAATTTATGTGTAAAAAACCCAAATCTTGTGTATGTTTTAGGTGATCTATTGAGTATCATAATTGTTCATCTTACTCCTTGTCTTCTATTTCTCCTACCAATGTTTTATTCTCCTCCTGAAACCTACGTTACAACGCTGAAGTTGGTGATAATTTTCCAAAATCTCTTTGTTGTATAAGTGGCTGAAAGCTATTCTAGAATACCCCATTTGGGTCCATAAATATGTGTGAACATTAATGGAGCCATTTGAGCATGAAAACTTCTACCTTGTACCATGAGCAAGTCTTTCATTCTGGACCGACCAAGAGGTCATGATGGTGGTATATCAATTATATTTGGTATATTTGGTTCTCCAATGGAAAGTGCGATAAGATAAGCAAATTTGTGTGTTCATCGTCCAAAAATCACGATTTCATCAAACTATTAAGCACATGTGATTTAAAAAAAAATTAATTTACTATTTATTCTATTAATTATAATATAATTATATTTATTATTTCTTATTATAATGATATTATTATTTTTATATAAATCACGATAATAATACCACAATTTTATCAAACATATTTAAAAATTCACGATAATCATATCTCTTAATACCTCACATCACCTCAATTTTAAAAATTTGAACCAAACAAACACATTCTAAATATAGATCGTGATACTGATATGTGATTGGTATATTTAAAAAACTGTGACCATCAGTAATGAGTGACTACTATCTACTAGAGGTAAATGGACATTAATTTTAATCGTGATATATGGGCATAGCCTGGACATTGGACCTATACTATGGGCCTCCATCATGGTCCTTTAAGAAATGGGCCTTCGTATCAATAACAACCATCTCCGAGATATTTTCTGAACAGAAGTTAGGGTTCTTATGCTTCTAATACTTAAGTTCAATTGGATTTGGAGAAGAGTAATTATCACTACGTAGTGCGGAGAGTCAATATTTCTTCGTTATCGTTTGATTTCGGTAAGTGGACCTCTATTTCGTCAAATTTTATGATTTCGCTTCGTTGTGATTATGGACCTCTATGATTTTAGGGTATTTTCTCCGAGAAAGGGTATGGGGGAAAAAGGGGTTGTTCGTCCAGATTGCAGAAATGCTTCTAATCCCTACCACGAGTGCAGCCAATATTGCTTTACGATCATTGCTGGAGCGAAGAGACGGAAGGATGAATCTGATTCAGGTTATTGGTTCTTTCTTTGATGTTGTTAGTCCTGGATTCAAAATTAGAATATCAGAGAAATATCTGGCTGCGTTTATTCGAATATCGTGCAATATTTCAAATGAGTAATACACAAATTTGTATGATTTCGGTCGATATATCTAAGATATACTGAACTTGTGTCATTGAATAGATTATTTCCACTAAAGTTTTAAATTACATTGTTTTCATATGTTTTCGTTCATGTTTCCAGGATTGCAAGCTTCAGAGCATAATGATCAGCCAAATATGGTTGCGCCTTTTCATAATGGTGGATGCAGTGATGTTGAAGTACATGGTACTGAAGATCAAATGGGCGAAGGTACTGGTATTGACGGCCAAGATGAACCAGCTCAAGATTTCACGAATCTTAAAGGGAGGCAGAAGAGGTTATTTGAGTTGTGGATGAAGATGGTGAGATACTGAATCCTTCATTAATCTTATTTTGAACATGAACAGAACATAGGCAGCATATGGATGTGGTTCTAGTTTTCATTATCCTCTTTCGACGTATTTGTCTCAAACTTTTTCTGTCTTATTACGTTCAGAACGAGGCTAGAAAATCCAACAGAGGCTATGGTTGCAGAGAAGAAAAAAATGGAAACACCAGCAGAGGCTAGAGGGATTTCCAAACAAAAATGGCTTGATGAGAGAAAGAAAAAAATTGGAAAACTTTTGGATGCTAATGAATTAGATATGAGCAAGGCTTATATGCTTGGCACACAAGAGATGGCAGAATCAAAATACAAGAAATGGGAAAAGGAGACTGCTCCTACTGGCTGGGATGGTAAGCTACATTTATATACCAAATTTCGGATGCTTATGATCATGGTTACCGTTGGCATAGTTGGTTTTTCAGTAGGTGATATGATTCATTTTATTTTGTGAAGTGTTCAACCAAAAACATTATACAAAGCATATAGGAAAAGAGCAAAGAATATTGATGTGGATCTTGATGAGTACAACAGAATGAAAGAAGCAGATCCAGAATTCTACAGACAGGCTTCAAGTCTTCAGTTTGGAAAAGTAAGCAGCATTTCAAATGTGGGAAACCAATGTAATCATTGTTAACTGTTATCTCTTAACTTTTTTTTCTCCGTTGAACAGGCACCCGATGTTTCAGGGGACAAGATTGACAAGATGGTGAAGGAGCTGAAAGACAGAGAGGAGAAATCCAGGTCCTTTAGCAGGAGGAGAAAGTTCCGTGAAGAAAAGGATATTGATTCGATCAATGACCGAAACGAACATTTCAACAAAAAGATAGAACGAGCATTTGGAAAATACACAGTTGAAATCAAGAACAATCTTGAGAGGGGAACTGCTCTCCCTGATTGAGGTAAACAACCATGACCAGTATGATTTATGATGCTCTGTTTCTGTAATCACATGAACCAGTATGCTAACATGAACAGCTAGATCTTTTCGTTCTTGTTTCTGAAGCATAATCTGTACAGTAGCATTCCTTGAGCTCCTTCCAAATATTTTCACGAACAAACAGATTGGCTATCATACTACGCATGTATATATATTCCCTTTGTACAAGCTTGTGCATCACTATTTCACAATATATTCAAGGGTTTTTCACTTGGACTTTTTGACGATGAAATTTCAAAGACTACCTGGGCATGTAAGTTGTGTAAGTTGTGCCGGTTTGTTGAATACATCAGTGTAGCTAGGGGCCATTCGTGTAAGTTGTGTCGGTTTAATACTAGATCACAAACCCAACAATAAAAATTAGTTAAGATCAAACTCAAACAAAACACCATTTTTTCCATAAATTGAAAATCAAATTACACAAAAATATAGGCTTTTTCGCTCATTTAATGTGGGATGGAAAAACATTTATTTACGTATTCTGAGATCATAGATCGCTGTAAAAAAATATCTATATATACTTTACTTTTTTTCATCATTTCCTAAATCATTTCATATCCTCTTGTTTTTAATACCTAATCTCAATAAATGTATAATTTAATTTTTGTAGATATTTTTGTAGTTTTTAAGATTTACTTTATAGTAATTTTATTTATTTATTATATGTTTCAATTATTATTTAATATTTGTATAATACATGTACAGGTTATGTTTAGCATTGTGAATGAATTACAAATTATATTTATTGATATATTTTGATTACATTTACTTATTGTTAACTTTATCCGAATATTAAATTTATATTTGTATTAATTGTTATTTGACATTCGTTTATTGATTGTGTTCATAATATGATTTATAAACATATTTACAAAGGACCTTAATTACTATATGTTTATGATGAGACATGGACCGTGGTCGCCATTCTCGCCCAACAGTTGACGTCACACTCTAATTTGTGATTTGCCATACTAGAAAAAAAAACCTTCCTGATACAAGACATTCATTCTATTCTTATTATTTAAGTATGAGTGGTGTTTGTCATTGACCCATAATCTTTGAAATAGTATAAAGACGATGCCCTTATAGTTTCAAAATTACGTACGAAACACCTAAAATTTACATAATGTGTGTGGTTAATCCTCAAACTTTTTAAATTTGTAAACACCATACCCTCAAAGTTTAAAATTGCATGGTTGGCCCCCAAAGTTTCAAAACCGTTTATATTTGACCCTCATCTCCGGTATTTTTTTGAGTTTTTTTCGCAATTGACCTCGTTCTTTCCACATGTTGAAATTGACTGATTTTGTTTACTGATTTGATATTTAGCCCCCGAATATATTAAAGATTTTAGAATTAACTCGGAGAAATATATACCGGAGAAATATGTAACATCCGCTTGCTAAAAAACTAATTTGTCTTACAATGTTTTGTTATTATATTTCATGGTAATTTTACTTTGTATATAAACTCAAAAAAATACCGGACGTAAGGGTCAAATATAAACGATTTTGGAACTTTGGGGGTCAACCATGCAATTTTCAAATTTTGAGGTCATGTTGTTTACAAATTTAAAAAGTTGGAGGGTTAACCACACATATTATGTAAACTTTGGATGCTTCATACACAATTTGAAACTATAAGAACATCGTCTTTACACTATTTCAAAGATTGAGGGTCATCTTTGCAATTTTCTCATTTAAGTAATGATAACAACTATGGAGTAACGCTAATTTACACTTCCACAAAACCTCAAACTAAATATCATTTACAAGATCAACTAAACAAAAGATGAAGAACTTAAAATGAGCAAAATTTGGAAATTTTAAACTAGTTTCCCATTTTTCTACAATCCCAAGCTCTCTTGATTGCCGGCCTTTCTTCTACCCACTTTATCCTGATATCGTCCTGAGAAATTTATTATTTGAGAACACATCTACTTTTATATAGTCATCGTCGACTCGAGAAAGGAAACAGATTGGGATATTTTGATAATTGACTTGACTTGTAACTTTTCGTAGTATTTGGGCCGAGTTATTTATTTAGTAGACCATTATGTTTAATTTGAATATTATTGGACCATTATTTATTGGACTTTATTATTGATTGGCCGAAAAAATTTACATTTGGACTAGATTACACATCTATATAAACATGGTTTAAGTATTAAAGAATGAGAGTTTTATGGATGACCTGATGAGGAGGCCACTATTAACACTTTAACCATGTTTATATAGATGAGTAGTGCAGCACAATTATAACTCTATCGATCCATCAATAATGAAGTCCAATAAATAATGACACAATAATCTCCAAATTAAGTACAATGGTATGCTAAATAAGTAACCATGTCCAAATACTACGAAAAGTCATAAGCCGAGTTAATTATCAAATTATCTCGATCTGCTTCCTTTCTCGAGTCGGGAACAACTATATAGAAATAGATGTGTCATCAAATAATAAATTTCTCAGGCCGATATCAGAAGTCTGATATGTGTAGTCAAAGGATTTGAGTATACAAATCACAAATTTGTCTTGAGTATATTGTTGTAATCGACTCACAATAAAAGTATTGCTCTTTTTGTAACTGAATATACCAACAATGAGAGAATAAACATATATCAAATAAACAAATTTACTGAATGAATATCATCTCATGAATCCAAGTTCATATATACTTATGAAATAATGAGTGAATATATTTTCTTCTTATTATTGAATCTCACAATATACTTCTACAAATCTCTCTCTATGAACTCTGTAAAACTTATTTGATAATGTTCTGTGTTGTGGTTCAAAAACCGGGGGTGTCAACAGTTATCCGGTTCGTTGCAAGACGAACTCGGTTGTAATTTATTTAATGTGTGGAGGACGATTATAAATCAAGTATAAAGGATACAATGTAGTTTTAGAGTGGAAAACCTTAAAGTTGAGGAAAAAACCACTTGACTAAGATCTGGAAATGCCCTTAGTCGATTCAATAAATAAGGTGCTAATCACAAATACCATGTTTGTTCTTTAGACAACAAAGGGGAAGAAAGCTTATCGAAAATAAATCGATAGATGGTTAAGTAAGAAAACTCGTAAGGAGAATCAGAAGAGGATCCTTTTCTTCACATCCCAAGTGTCATTTTTATACGCCTACTGTGCTGCGTGAACAGTAAGGTGTAGTTTTGTGCTTGTCCTCTGCGGCTAGATCGGCTTGTGTCAGGTGGGACAGCCGCCGGGCATGATTTCATAGGGCTGCACGGCGCTAGGCCTTTCGGCGCTACTAGCCGTCTATCTCTAGACTAAGGGAGGCTCATATGACTCCGCCGGACCATGCCTCTGACAGAATTGTCAGAGGTTGTTGTCGCATGTTGAGGAATGTGGATGGCCCGAAGCATGGCCTGTGAAGTGTGGACAGATTGGTCCTGGTGAGGGGGAGAAATCTAGACCCTATCGATCGGGACCGATCGATATGAATGGGCGGTCGGGCCCTACTGGCCTGGCTGGGCCGTCCATTTACGTGAGCTGGATCTGGGCCTTCAAGTTCGGCTTATGTTACTTGGGTTGGTCTGATTAAGCTTGGCCCTAATGAGGTTCGGGGTACCGGGTTCCGGGGATCTTCTCACTTGCCCCTCGGACTCTATCGCCACTATGGTGGTGATGTGAGTTCGATTATCAGATTGAGAGTGTTTGAGACAGAAGTGCTGATCGCAACAACGGAAAACTGTACCCGAACTGGTCGTAACGGTGTCCTTGGGTACCGATCCTGCACTTAGAAATTTAAGAGTGTGAATTTTCAAATTTGAAATTCGTAACGGTTAAGGGTAAAAGCGCAATTCTGGGCTCTATAGTAGCCCGCGCCTTTCCGTATTCCTAAGGGGGGAGAGGCTGTCAGACTGCAGCCGCCTGCAGTAATGACATGTCGCCATGTGATTGGGTAATGCGCTACTATAAAAGTAGGGATTTCTGCCCTGTGCAACCATCGTTGTAACTTTGCGAAAAACTCTCCGAGCCCTAGAATTCTCTGGCGATTTCGCTCGACAATCTTCTAACTCCAGTTCTCTTCCAAAACTTAAGGTAACCATCCATGGCACCTCGTAGGGCTAGATATTCAGTTGTTTCTCAAATGGACCTCGAAGTATTTCGGGCCAAATTTTTAATCCCTGCTCATTATCCCATCTGGAGGAGGAAGGAAAACGTTCCTTGCTTCCTTCCCGCCGAGATGAATGTTACGGCTAATGCCATACCCGTTAGCTATGCCTTCCTAAGGTCCGGCCTGCGTTTTCCCCTTCATCCTTTTGTCGCAGCCGTTCTCCGGGAGATCCATTGCCCAACCTTTGCTTTTTTTCCGGACATTTATGTCTATATAATCGCCTTCATTTTCTAATGCTATAAGTAGGGGGTAGAACCAACCCTTAAATAATTTTTCAACCTGTTTCTGGTGGGATCCCGCAGGGGAAGGAGGTTGTTAGGGGGTCGTAGGTTGTATTATCTAGCGACCCGAACGAAGGATTGTATTATCATTGATAAGGAAGATTCCCTTCATGAATGGGAATCTTGCTATGTCTGGATAGACATCCCGAATGAGGACCTGTTGAATGTTACCTTCTTAACCTCCCATCCTGACATCGGGAAGTTGGACCGAAACAGGTTCAACCCATCCCGCCAGGATATTGCCAACACCTTGGCAATGCTTCCTCCTCCCGAAAGGCGTCTGAAAAGAATAGACATACTTCGGGAGAAGAAGCTGTTAGAGATCGGGGTAGTAGGTAGAACTGGCGTCCCTGCCCCGAAGGGCATATTCTCTAGCTCCGACTCGTCGGGGTCAGAAGAATCGGGTACGACTATGGTTTCCTTTAGTTCATATCTCCTGATACTTATTATTTTTCTTTTGTAGTTTCCACCGATACAATGTTTGGAAACCGACTTGCAGCTGCTGCAAAGGCCAAAAAGGACGCCTAGCTGCAGGCGTCCAAGCCAAAGCCCAACGCCGCTACTGGGTCTTCACGATCCGCGGGAAGCTCCAGCAGCCAGAGGCCTGAGCACCGATCGATGGTGATTTCTAAAAGAATTCGCTCGTTAGGCCTTCCCGCTATGTACAGAATCGAGAATAACTCCCATATGGATCTTAACGTCGTGCGGTTGTTGCTGCAGGGGTCAATGCGGGTGGAAGACGACTGCCCATCCTCCAGTTTAGGGGACAGAGTGTCGAAACCTCCTGTCCCTGCGTCGACGAGCAAGAGGGGCCCCGAAGAGAAAGCCCCGAAGCATTGTAAGAGGTTGCGGTTAGCCGTGAGTAGACCTGCAGCCCCGATCCAGGTGAAAGGGATCACCATCGGGGAGAGATCGACCCCTTCCTCGTCGAACCCCGAGTATGTTCCGGAGGCTATCCAGGAGATAGTAGCCTCCGTTTCCAAAGCTCGGGGACCGAAAAGGGTCCCCCCTTCATGGAAGGACGCCGCTCTTGAAGAATACCGGCTCTTGGGCAGAAAAAACCCACCCGGTATCGACAGTGCACTTCCTAGCCTGGTGCTATCCTATATGGAGTCCCAGGATGTGTGGTAAGCTATCTTCAGCTCTCGCTGACCCGATCGGGTCTGTGCTTATACCAAAGTTGTTTCTTGCAGACTCATAGAAGGGCTCTGGACCTTGCCTCTACCGTCCAGCTAAGCCGAAGAGTCTCTTCCGCTTCTGAAGATTTGGAGAGTCAACTTGCCTTAGCTCAGCGGCAAGTCGAGATCAAGCAACAAGAGCTGGAATCGGTCCGGGCCGATCGGGATCGCTTGAATGGAGCGCTGCTTGGAGCGGGCATAGAGCTTTCAATAGCTACCTCTAAGGCAAGAGAGGTCCAAGCAGCTGCGAACTCCGCGACGGCCCGCGTATTGGAACTGGAGTGTCGGATTTAGGAACTATCTGACGATAGCAACAGACTTCTCCTTCGGTCCCAGGAAGAGAAAGATGACTTAAAGGAAGAAAAAGAAGCATTGAAGGAAGATTTAGTTAGGGTTCAAGGAGCAACTGAGGGCGCGGTCCGGGAAGCCCTTCTGGGTTTTGCCAGATCGCCCCTGATGTTTGCTTTAGCGGCAAACGTTTATGGACCGAGCGTCTCCCATTATATAGATAACATGAAGGACCAAATGATCAGCAAATTTGGACTGGATCCCGAAGATGAGCGTTGGGAGACGATCGACAATTTAACCAAAGATGGAAGCTTCCGATAGATCTCCGAACTAGAAGAACCCCCGTTGGAGAACGATCCCAACTATCCCCTTTTTGACCTGATGGAGAGATCGGTCAATGAAATAGTTGAAGAGAGGGGCAGAAAAATAGAGGATCTCAAGACATGGATCGCGGAGAAATCTGGAGAAGCAGACAAGGAGGAAAGACAGATAGACTAGGTCTTTAATTTTCTAGTCCATTCCTTTCTGTATTTGCTTTATAAATTCTGTTTCTTCAATAGAATATTTTTGCTAAGTGTAAGTTCGGGGTTCAAGCTGAACCCGGACCGAACGGTCCTTTCAACTTAACTTTGAGTCCTGCTAGGTTTAGTAAGTTAGGGGATTCCAACTGCGCCAACAGACCACACTTGAATCCGTCCCTTTAAAATATTATGACCTTGGAGGCGTTGCCTTGGTTCTTTATAAGTCCCATGACAAGCTTAGACGAAGCCCCGGTTTTGAAGTCAGTCCCATGGCGAGCTTCGGCTTGTGCTTTGACTGGCTAACTCTGTCATTGTTATCTCATTCATGGCTAAGCATAAGAATGCAAGGGCTGCTTCTAGGTGGTGGGTGCCGTTGAAGGGGAAATTAAGTTTGTAGTGAGTTCTGGGAGTTTTGCGATCCATCTAAGTACTCAACAAGCGTGGAAACAACTAACTAGTCAGAGCGGTCACAATAATTGGGAGCCTTATGGATGGACCGCTACAGTCACCAGTCCAAACTCGTACAGAAAATCCAACTTCAAGATCGGTCACTCACCTAGCTAGAACTAGTTTGCATTGCACCCATTGTAACTTATTCTTGTGTGAGAAACATTTTATAGTTCAGAATTGCCAAATAGCGTCAAATGCTTTATATAAAATATCGCCTTAGGTTCATAACATTTCAGGTTCGGGGGATCTCACTTCCATCCAAAGTTTCTAACTTATAAGCCCCAGCTCCTATGTTCTTCAAGACTCGATAGGGCCCTTCCCAATTCATGTCCAGCTTCCCAACGTTTCTCTGAACTCTCACATTCCTGAGAACGAGGTCACCTTCTGAGAATTCTCTAGGCATGACCCGTTTGTTATGAGACCGCTCCATTGTTCTTTGATAGGCACACATGCGCGCATAGATGTCGTTCCTTTTCTCTTCAACCCTTTCCAAATCTAAGGATCTTCGCTCATCGTTCAGATGCTCGTCATATTGGGTTATTCGAGGTGACCGTATGGCCACCTCCACTGGACTGACCGCTTCAGACCCGTATACCAAAGAAAATGGAGATTCTTGGGTCGTTGAACGGGGAGTAGTCCGGTAAGCCCATAGAACTTCATATATGTGATCGGGCCACTTTCCCCTAAAATCTTCCAACTTAGTTTTTAATCCCTTCAGGATAACATTGTTGGATACCTCCGTCAATCCATTAGTGTGGGGATGAGCCACCGATAATAAATGCTGAGCAATACCCAATTTGACGCAAAGATCCCGAACGGTTTTACCGCGGAATTGAAGTCCATTATCTGATACAAAAGCTCGAGGTACTCCAAAGCGGCTTATGATGTTCCTCCATAGGAAGTGTTTCACAACCTTTTCGGAAATAATAGCCACCACTTCAGCCTCGATCCATTTTGTATAATATTCAACCGCCACAATGCAGAACTTTCGCTGCTGGACCAATCGAGGAAACGGTCCCAAGATATCAATCACCCATCTATCAAATGGACAAGGAAGTGGAGTCATTGACAGGGATGCTCCTAGTAGTTGGGGGACCGGAGAATGGTGTTGGCATCAACGCAACGTCTTGTGTACTTTGTAGCATCCTCGAAGAGCGTCGGCCAGAAATACTCGGCCCTAATAATGCAATGATATAGAGATCGGGCCCCAGAATGTATACCGCATACCCTTCATGAACATAAATTACGACGGCCTCAGCCTAGATAGGGGATAGTCATCGCAAGAGCGGTTCTTCAAAACGTTTTTTGAATAAGTGCCCGTCATTTAACACATATCGCGTTGCCCGAGTCTCAATCTTTCTGGCCTATGATGCATTTTCAGGTAGATGGCCATCGGTAAGATACTTGACAAAAGGGGCCATCCACGTGGTCTCTACTGGTGAGTCAATGGCATTTATCTTCAAGTCCTGGAGTTCATGGCATAAAACCCCAACTTCCTCAAACGACTGTTCGGTCACAGAAATTTCGACCGAAGGTCGGTCCTGAATATGGACCGATATTGTGCATGGCCCAATGTCCGGTAAGCCTGCAGCCAGTCTGGTTAACGCGTCGGCTACCTTATTTTGTTCTCTAGGCACATGGTCAAGTGAGAAATCACGGAACATTTTTGACATTTCCAGGACCTTTGCATGGTATAGCTTCATGGTTGGCTCATGTGTTTCAAATCGTCTTGCGAATTGCTCCACCACCAACTTGGAGTCTGAGAACATTCCAACCTTAGCAACTCCCATCTTTTGGGCTAAGGTCATCCCCGATAGCACGGCCTCGTATTCCACAACGTTGTTCGTTTCAGAAAATAAGAACTTGACCGCGGAGTGGATAACGTCGCCTTGAAGTGTAGTAAGGGTGATGCCCGCTCCCTTTCCCCCGAAATTTGATCCGACAACATAAATGACCCATCGGTCATCCTATTGGTTCAGAAATATGACTGATCAGGTCATCTCGACCACAAAATCCGCGAGGACTTGAGCCTTTATCGCCCTTCGGGGAACGAATTCCAAATACATGGAGTTGATCTTGATTTTCCACTTGGCCAACCTTTCATTGGAGTCTGCCTGACTCAAAACTGCCTTCAGAGGCTAATCAGTATACACATAAACCTTTCGGCCTTCAAAGTAATGCTTAAGCTTGGATATAGCTTTCTGCAAGGCCAGCATGAATTTCTCCAAGGTAGTGTATCTGGTTTCGACTGGTATGAGGGAATGGCTCACGTAGTAGACAGGTCGGTGAACGTCATCCCCAATGGTTACCAAAGCTGTGCTGATTGCGGCCTCTGATACGACCAGATATAACCCTAAAGGTTCATGGCAAGTCGGGCTCACCATCACAGGAGGAGTGCTCACATAAGTCTTCAAGTCGAAGGATGCTCAGATAAGTCTTCAAGTCGGAGAATGCCCGATCGTACTCTTCGGTCCATCCAAGGTGGCTGGCTTTCCTTAATACCCTGAAAAAGGGGAGAGCCCGGTCTGTGGACCTAGAGAGAAACCTGTTCAGTGCTGCCAATCGGCCAGTTAGCCTCTAAAATTTTCGCTTGTTTCTCGGAGGTTGCATGTCAATAATTGTTTGGACTTTCTCTGGATTATCCTCTATGCCTTTCTCATAAATGAAATATCCGAGGTACTTGCCACTTCGAATCCCGAAGCAACACTTGTTCGGATTTAGTTTGAGCTTATATTTACGCATACTTCAAAATAACGAGACAAATAAGAAATATGATTTTCATCATTCATGGACTTGACAATCATATCATCAACATACATTTCCATAATTTGGCCTATCAAATCCCTAAAGATCTTGTTGAGCAACCTCTGGTATGTTGCTCCAGCGTTCTTTAAGCCGAAATGCATAACCTCATAGAAATAAACGACGTCCTCCTTCATGAATGATGACTTCTTCTGATCTTCCTTAGCAAGGAAGATCTGATGGTACCCGGAGTAAGCGTCCATGGTACTCATCATTGTGCTGTCAGCTACAGCATCCACCAATTGGTCAATATGCGGGAGTGGGAAAGGATAAGACTCATAGCTCTTGTTGACGTAGGTAAAATCAATGCACATCCTCCACTTCCCATCTGCCTTGGAGACCACCACTGGGTTCGCAACCCATTCAGTGTAGTGAATCTCCCTAATGAAACCCTACCGCAGCAACCTGTCCACCTCGGCCCGAATGATCTCAATCTTCTCGGGAGAATACAATCTCCTCTTTTGCCTAATAGGCTTGTTTACGGGCTCAGTGTTGATCTGATGCTCACTCTAAATCGGTCAATTCCCGGCACATCGTCCGGGGTCCATCCAATAATGGCGTTGTAAGCCAGATCGACTTCAACGACTATAAACTCCAGGGTTTCCGATCGGTCCCTACCTGGCTCCCCCAAAGTGACCGGGAAAAGAATTTTCCCGCACGGGATGACACTCCTCTAGTAGAATGCCCAAAGGGATATGTCGGCGATAGGGAGATCATGAGCCGCGGCTCCCAGCATTTCAGTCACTTCACGCTTCATCAGATTACATGAAGCCGAGTGTCCACCAAAATCCTATGGACCCGTCGGTCGGCGATGATTCCAGTGATGATGAGGGGATCATCACATGGATAGGTAACCCCTTCTCCATTGGCTGCGGTGAAAATAATATCGCCCTCGAAGGTAGAGGACCGCTCAGCCGATTCATATTTGACCAGAACCTCATATTCGGAGCTTTCGGGAAGCTCCTCACGCGCTGCTCTTTTTCGGTCCCAGATCGACTCATTAATCCTAATTCCATCGGAGATAACATAAATTTCTCCGGCGACCTCTCTTTCTCTAGGCACCTCCTCATTCGGGGGAGGTTAGGTGCCCACTTCAGCAGGTGTGGGAGCTGGCTGCTCCCGCCTTTCACCTTCATTTCGCGGGGCACTGTCGCCACGGCCCTGCCATCTTCTCCTCCGGCCCTGGCCACGGTTTTCTTGACCGTGCTGGCCTCTATCCTGTTCTGGTTGGGGGGACCCTCGGTCTCCTGCCCGATCGTTGTAGTGTCAAGGCTGGCCCCGATTATCTCTCCCTCTCGGCATGTGACGATCATCACCTTGATGGCTCGTTCGGGGAGAGTCCGCTCGCTTGGCCCTATGATCATTATGATCGGGCTTTTCCTTATTTATTGCCGCCACTGTGTCTCGCAGTAGCGGGCATTTTAGCGTCGGATGATCGCGGTTGTGATGTAACTCGCAATAGACCCAATTATCCTCCTTCTTCGGGGGAAACTCTTTTCAACCACAACCACAACTTCCCGCGGCTGCCTCTTAGGGTAAGACACCCTATGATTGCCTACGGGATCAGAATTCCCACTAGGCTTTCGATATCCCGCTCCCAGCGCTTCATCCACCTTGGTATACATGTTGATTTTCTGAAGGAGCTTTCTCATGGTGGACGGTGGGCTCTTCACAAGGCTGGCCGAAAGGCCGCACGGTCCCAAGACTTGTTGCAAGATATCAATTTTATCTCGGAGCTCCAACTTGATACCCCGAGCAGTTCTGTTGAACTTCTCCATAAAAGAACGGAGACTCATCTTTGACGGGATATACTTCAAGTCGTATAGTTCCTGCCTACTTCGAGGCGGTCCTACATTTGGAGCAAACTGCTCCGAGAAAGCTAGGATGAATCCGCCATACGACCCTATGGATCGGGCCGGTAAGTTCTTGAACCAAGTCTGGATATCGCACCGCAACCTTGCCGCGAAGATGCAGCACTTCAGTGAGTCAGAGTCTTGAACGGTCCCCATCTTGAGCTCGAAATCAGCATCGTGATCGATCGGATCATCGTCGCCTCGGAATACCGGCAACCCTTCGGGGTTGCGGTAGTATCGATCGGGGACTGCCGCCCAGATCTCTTCGGAAAAAGGGAGCATCAAATCTCCCAACGCGGCGGAGACACCTCCAAATTGCTGGGATGATGTATGGGCTACATGCAGATGATGCCACCAGTCATCATCCTTGCTCCGCCTGATCGGGGCATCCATGGCCCGATCAAATAGTCCAGGATTGCGCCCCAGATTAGGCCTGCAATCCCTCTGCGTTCGCAGGGTCTCCAACTCCATGGTAAGTTCGTCGATGCGTTTCTGCTTCTGTTCTTGGTCCATCCCAGAAACGAGAGTTGGAGTTCTAATTGGAGGAGGTGTAGTAGATTGGTATCTCGGCGTCCTCATTGTTACTCCGCGACTGATAATCTCCTCTTCATCGGAGCTCTGCGCGTCTGGGTCGCTTTCGTACCCTCTGCTTGCTGGAACATGGATTGTGATAGTCGGTGGTTCTGTTCCACTCCTCTCCGACGTAACTTCCATTATAACTTTTCTGACAACAGCTTCCAGGTCCTGCAAAGAGAACGTTGATGCTGGAAGGTTGCTGGGAAGCGTATCACTATCGTTCGTCGAAGTTCCAGTTTCCATGCCTTTGATTATCCTATCCCGGGTAAAGACCTCGAATGTGGATTAGAAAATCGTCCCCATGGACGGCGCCAAACTGTTGTGGTTCAAAAACTGGGGGTGTCAACAGTCATCCGGTTCGTTGCAAGACAAACTCGGTTGTAATTTATTTAATGTGTGGAGGACGATTATAAATCAAGTATAAAGGAGACAAGGCAGTTTTAGAGTGGAAAACCTCAAAGCTGAGAAAAAAACCAATTGAGTAAGAGCTGGAAATGCCCTTAGTCGATTCAATAAACAAGGTGCTAATCACAAATACCATGTTTGTTCTTTAGACAACAAAGCGGAAGAAATCTTATCGAAAATAAATCGATAGATGGCTATGTAAGAAAACTCGCAAGGAGAATAAGAAGATGATCATTTTCTACTTATCCCAAGTGTCCTTTTTATATGCATACTGTGTTGCGTGAACAGTAAGGTGTCGTTTTGTGCTTGTCCTCTGCGGCTAGGTCGGATTGTGTCAGGCGGGACAACCGCCGGGCATGACTTCATAGGGCTGCACGACGCTAGGCCTTTCGGCTCTACTAGCCGGCTATCTCCAAACTAAGGGAGGCTCATATGACTCCACCGGACCATGACTCTGACAGAATTGTCGGAGGTTGTCTTCGTATGTTGAGGAATGTGGATGGTCCGAAGCATGGCCTGTGAAGTGTAGACCGATCGGTCCTAGTGAGGGGGCGAAATCTGGACCCTATCGATCGGGACCGATCGATATGAACGGGGCGGTCGAGACGGACTGGCCTGGCTGGGCCGTCCATTCACGTGAGTTGGATCTGGGCCTCCAAGTTCGGCTTATGTTACTTGGGCTGGTCTGACTAAGCTTGACCTTGATCAGGTTCGGGGTACCGGGTTCCGGGGATCTCATCATTTTTTTAATATGTTGTCTTTAAAATTTTCTGATAATTTCCGACCATCGATAAGACTCATGGTATGTGAGTATATATCGATATGTTCGAATAAAAGACTTCTCAATTCCTCTTATAATAAGTAGGATTTTCTGAACACAAATAATAAAATATTCCTTATTGTTGGGTACTCTTACTATAACTCTAATCATAACTGAGAGTCTCCAGTAATAAATAAAATTTAGTGAAGTTCACGCCATAAGACAGTCATTTGATCATCTTGGTCGTAAATGAAAATACCCGATCATAAATTAAGAAATCTATGTCGTAGGACCATCACTTGGTCATCTTGATCGTAAATGAAATTACCCGAGCATAAATAACGAAATGCATGCCAATGGACCATCACTTGGTCATCATGATCATAAATGAAAATACCCGATCATAAATTAAGAAATGCATTCCATAATACAATAAGAATACCGCTTCGATTTTTTGGGTCTGAACAAGCACCCATTGATCTCAGGCATCAACTAGCCCCCACTTAATCTCATAGCTCAAGCAAAAAGCACCCGTGGGCCTCAAGTAGCGCCTGTCACATTTTCTCTCTGGATATAAATTTGCACCCGTAATCATCTCATCCTTTCTAGGCCTGACCATTCCCGTTCTCATTCGCAAAGTTAAGTAAACGTAGGAAACCTTCAATGCCCGAATAGAAGTAGCGCTAGGTTCAGGGTACAATCATTAAACTTACGTAAATATTTCACTCATACTCGGCTCGGGTGCCTCGCACTAGAGGGCCTTCACTGTCTAGACGGAAGTAACGTCAGATTCATGGTACAATCCTTAGTTTGACGTAAATATTTCACCCCTGCCTAAATAGATCTGGTACCCTGGACTAAATGGTCATTGTGGGACAACGGAGGAGACGGATGTCTTTTTGCCTTGCATATTATCACGCAACACTTAACACCATCTCGTCTGGACATTTCCCGTACTTTACCGAAAAGCATTGGGGGCTCTCACTATCTAGGTGGAAGTAGCGTCAGGTTCATGGTACAATCCTTAGACTGGCGTAAACATTTCACTTCCACCTATACGGATTGAGTCCCTCGCGTTATGAGATTTTACCCACTTAACCATCGGGAGAGGCGATTGTCACTATGCTTTATACTTGCTAGCATTTTCCACCATCATCAATCGGACTTTTCCCGTTCTCCACCACAAACGTAAGTAAACATAGGAAACATTCACTGCCCGAATAGAAGTAGCGTCAAGTTCATGGTACAATCCTTAGACTGACGTAGATATTTCACTAATACTCATGTGTCTCGCACTAGAGAGAATTCACCATCTAGATGGAAGTAGCGTCAGGTTCATGGTACAACCCTTATACTGATGTAAATATTTCACTCCCGCCTAAATAGACCGAGTACCCTGGACTAAATGGTTCTTTTGGGACCACGGAGAAGACATATGTCCTTTCTCACTAGGGACTGTGACCGGCCTCCGACGAGGGCGCAAAGCTTGACGGCGTGTCATGGAGGAATATGATAAAAAGCTCTAGTGTGGCATGGAATCATGCTCGGTACGAGACCGGCTATCAAACAAATCGGGCTTCTTGACATATTCTCATAGTATGTATGTATAGACGATTCTGCTGTAGACAGAGGACTTATCGTTTTTAAAAATATTTTGACCCAGTATCCGACTATACGACAGGCGGTGCATTGCATTTATAATATATCATAAATTATTTAATATTCATCCTCCATCATACTAAAATGCAATGAACCTCATTTATATCTTACTAGTCCCATAGTCGATTAATCTCGTGTCGTGAGGAATGATACAAAAATTCAAAATACGATAAAAATGAGGGGGATTTTATTTTAAAATGATCGAAGAGTCACGTATATACATAATACTTGTAATTATGTATTACAAGTATATATATACATAATAATTGTAATTATGTGTCTTCAGTCTGAAAACTCAACTCCGACTCCACCAATCAATTAGAAAAGAACCAACGTGCTTCAAACTTGTAAGTTTATGAGCGCATTAAACACAAAACCATGAAACCATAATCTAGCTATAAAAGTGTTTAAATCATTATTACTCCAACTGCAAAAATAAAAATGTATGTTGAACTCTTCTTCAAAATTTCTCCAAATCGTCATGATTGTTATATGAACTCTGCAATCTCTAGCTCACATCCTTTTTTTCATCTTAAGCATCCCTATATTTCCGTTGGGAATTTCATTCTCTCTTTAACATACTTCAAGGTGATATCTTAATTTACAGTTACAATTTATCTTGTGTGTTTTTTGTTCGTAGCTCAATTAATGGCTTCCTATAAAGGCTTTCGTCTACATGACCCTCTTTTTTGAATATTAAGATTTCATCATTGAGGAAACTCTGACTTTGGAACGCCTTGCACAACAGGAAACTATAATAATCTTCGTCTCAGCAAGATATTCTGAGTTCCACTTGTTATAAGAAAAGAAAACCGAGAGTCCTGATATAGGATTTTCAAGAAACGGCCTATAACTGGGGGCAAGACCATAAATTTCCCCATAAAAACCAAGAACTTTTATACTTTCGCCATAGAAACCAAGAAATGGCCTATATCGAATTCTTTTACGTTTCCAATGATGAAGGAGTCTCCAATTTCTCGAAACCTTAATACTTGTATTATCTCAACGTTTTGTCTATCATAGAATCTTGCATAATATAACTCGATCAAACTCGATCTTGATTGCTCTAATTAAGCAAATTTGCGACAATCACAATTATAAATAAGAAAATCTCTGTCATTCATGAAATAATTTTATGACAACTCCAATAACATATGGGACAATCCGTGTCATCCATACATCAATTTCCTGACCATTCTGATCATAAATAAGAACGTCAATTCTGACACGTGCGAGTCTCGGATGAGACAAATGTCGTTTCTACGCATCCAAAACAACTTCACTTCATATGTTGTTTTGTAATCTTTCCTGAGAGTTTCCGGCTATCCATAACATTCTTTATTAATTAAATAACTCGTTGTTAAGGTGGTGATAACCGGCAGTCAAAAATTATGAATATTATATATCAATGGAGATTTAGAATCGCAAATTCTTATCTTTTGATGATGAAGAATAATGTGATAATAAGACATAAGAGTCCCTTCGTCAATCATTATGAAGATACCGGAGATAAAACCAAAATGATGAGATTATTATAATATAACAAGATCTTGATAGAAAATATAATTGTAACTATTATAATTAATGATATGATTTACTTCGTGAAAAAATAAAAATATAATATTCATAATAGAATATCATAATTTACCAAATTAGGATGATAATACATACGAGTCCTCTAGTAAATCATAAGATCAATCGATCTACACTTTCCATAACGAAGATCATTCAAAACATTGAATAATCCATCTTGATCAATCTGTCTAAATCTCAAAACGATCCAATGGTGAAATAATTAGATCCATATCAAAATTTAAAAATAACGGATTCTGAAAAATCAAAAGAAACAATGTTTGTCCGTCGATAGTTTGAACATTGAAATAATTACAAAACTGATCTCCACCGTTGGGAACACGAAAAAATGTGTCTTTTATAATATACGTAAATTGCAGAATGATCCAACAGTGAAATAATGCAAGTCATATAGAATACCACAATTCAATATCGCAGAAAACTCATACGGAAACATTGAAAGTCAGCGTTAATTTAAAACCCAAAAAAACATTTAAAATCGATCTCCACCGTCTGGAACATATACAAGTACGTCTAGAATAATATATATGAATTTCAGACCCATCCAACGGTGTAACAATGCAAACCAAATAGAATATCCAAATTGCGCATGACTTGATGATTAGAAATAAGAACCATGTATTCGGATACTAAATCGAAATCTGAAATGACCATGAAAACTAATAGTCACAATCTGCAGACAGGAAGATATGTATGAAACCATGCTAAAAAATTTCAGAACGATCCAATGGTACATCTATGAGATTCGAATCAAAAAACCAAAATAACGTAGACCAGAAAAATCAGAAACAAACTAGTCTAGACCAACGTTAGTACGAACACTGAAACAACCATAAAAATCGATCTGCACCGTTCAGAATGGACATCAATATGTTTCTAATAGTATACATATAATTCAGATAAATCCAACGGTTCAATTCTTTGAAAAAGACTGAATTCCAAAGCTGCGCTGCATCAAAAAATACAATTGTGTTTTCTATCCAAGATTCCAGAATAAAAACTCAATGGATTAAAAACGTCCCCACGGACAGCGCCAATGTTATTACTGCTAAAAATTTACAATAACAAAATTTAGATCCCCTTTTATGGATAGGGGTCATATCAGAAATTAATATGAAAACAAGAAGAAAAAAGATACAATTTTGTAGGTAAAAAATCTTTATATGAAAGAAAGGATAAAAAACATTCCACTATAAACATCAAGTTTGCAGATTTACAATAATAGAACAAGATGTACAAACCAAAAGAAAAAAGATTATATTCGGTGGCCATAGTCGTAGGTTTAACGCCCGGAAATAAGTTAATGGCGACTTCTTCATTAGGTCATCAATAAAAATCCCTTTTTAACACTTTAACTATATTTATACATATGAGTAGTGCAGCCCAATTATAACTCTATCGGTTCATCAATAATGAAGTCCAATAAATAATGACTCAATAATCTCCAAATTAAACACAATGGTCTATTAAATAAGTAACTCAGCCCAAATACTACGAAAAGTTACAATCCAAGTCAATTATCAAAATATCTTGATCTGCTTACTTTCTCGAGTCGGTGACAATTATATAGAAATAGGTGTGTCCTCAAATAATAAATTTCTCAGACCGATATCAGGTTTATTGTTCAGAGGTCATTTCTTCTACTGAAGTATTTTTATTTGAATGATTTATGCATATGATTTTGCAATGGCACATATAAGATTGTTAGTCCAAAATATGGTTTTAACCCAAAATATAACATCCTCCTGGGTTTGGTGTCTTGTGGGTATTCCTCCCGATTCTCGGGTTTCCCACGTATAATTCTCTGTGTTTTTTCATTACGGCAACCGGTTACCAACGGTTCTCACACATTAAAAATTCATAATATTAAGGTGTAATTTCTACCCTTAACACCATCGATCATCCATTCGCTTATAGGTCGTTTCGTTGATGAAGTCTACAACCCCCGATGTTTTCAGTGTTATTGGTGGAGGCAACATAAGTTTGTTATTTGTATTCACATATAACAATTGGTTGTTTACAATCTTAGCATTTGTATGATGCATGAAGTTTGGTGGTCGTTTGAACCACCACGATATGAGTTACAATTCCATCTGTATATGTTTGGATTCTTTGGACCTAATTGGTAGACGTACATTTTGTTATCATTAACCAAATTTTTGATTTTTAATGTTTGTTATGCAGTTTATCTAGATATTGTACGAAAATATCAGCATCGTACATACTAATTAAGAGACGACCACGTTGTGGTTGTACACTGGACC
Organism: Utricularia reniformis; assembly: GCA_009725065.1. Classification (NCBI taxonomy): domain Eukaryota; kingdom Viridiplantae; phylum Streptophyta; class Magnoliopsida; order Lamiales; family Lentibulariaceae; genus Utricularia; species Utricularia reniformis. The sequence goes on along the minus strand of RWGZ01001037.1, from coordinate 137,357 downwards.
GCTTATATACTTCGGTAAAATTAGCCAACTTGTTCAAACTTTTGAAATCAAATTAGATTATATAAACTTTGAGTGTTATGGTCCCTTTTTAGGGGGTACCAACAGTCATCCGGTTCGTTCAAATAACGAACTCGGTTCTGATTTCTTTAAAGTATGAAGACGATCGAAAGCTAGAAAATCAAAGTAAATGCACGACAATTTATAGTGGAAACCCCGTGAATTGGGGTGAAAACCACTCGACTAAGAGCTGATTATGCTCTTAGCCTGCTCACTAAAGAAATGAATCAAAGTTCATACAAACAGGTTAATGAAAATGACGAGGTATAGAAAGCAAGAAGAATTCGGCAGCGTAACAACATGTTCTTCTGCATCCAAAGGGTCCTCCCTTTTCCTTCGTCTTGTCCTGTATTTATAGAGTTGCCGGCGAGTGTAATCCACGTCCTGTAACCGTCTCTGACAAGTTTGTTAGAGGTTGTTATCGCAGGATGTAAAACGAGGCTGGGACCGATGCGTGGTCTGCGTGATCGGGCCCGAAGCATGATAAACGTGACAGGGCCGGAAGCGTGGAACGCGTGAGCCTGTAGCCGTTTTGTAACCGTTCGGACCGAACCGCGGAGCCAGCTGGCAGATAACGCTTATTTTTACTAAGGTTATCTTCGGTCCTCCGTGTTGAACATCGGGCCGCTCTTCCTAAAGGTGTAATTGGGTTGTGAGAATTCGTTTTGATTATTTAAATTGGTCCAACCGTTATCGGGCCTCACCCATTACAGGGTACCCGGTCCTAGAGTTCTCATCATTGAGGATTCTAATTAACAAAAATTATAAAATGAGACTTTTAACACCATTAAGGACTAATATTGTCACAACAACCAAAGTTTGATAACCATAGTTGTATTTTTTGTTCTTTGAATACTTCAATTGGCTAAATTGAAATCTTTAGGGACCAACTTCCATCTATGTTGCATAGGTGCGGGAATACGGGTGCGAGGTGCAGGGTACGGGAGTACGAGGTGTGGTTATTTTAGGATTATTCTATTTATGGTGCGTCAAATTAAAAATAATAAAATAATCAATATAAATATTTAAAATTTTCAAACAAAATAAAATATTTAGTTAGTATCTAAAAATGTTAATCATAATAAACTGAATATAAATATAACAACACAAAAAAATTTTATGAGACTAATGATCACTCGTAACTCTTCATGTCGACCATCATCTTTACTTTACCTGTAAGAATAGATTCACTTTCAGTCATGATAAAAACACAAAATATACAAACCTGTAAAAAGTTATGACCTTTAAAATAATTTACGAATCAAGTACATAATTCTTAATTCACATTTGTTAGATTCTTGTTTTACCGCCTTCCATTCACTTTTGAAGTTCATTTTCCCCATCCATAAAGTTTTTTATGCGCATCATACACTTATAAGTTTATAACCCAAATTTTTTTTTATTTAATATGTGGGTGGGTGCGTGAATCCCCGCACTCAAGCACCCAATGCGCACCCGATGCGTTAAAATCTCTAATTTGAATCACCGGTGCAATATAGCTTTCCATACACATTTAAGTTTGAATACTTGTTTTATTAATAATATAAATGTGAAGGCATGTTTTGTATTACCTCAATTATTAAACTTTTGGGACAAATTTTACATTTGGTGCCATTCAAAAAAAATTATTTTTTAAAATTAATTCGAACATTAAATTCAAAATCGAACCAAACCTTAACCTCTATAGTACCAAATCTCAAATCATGTTTTTTAGTTTTTGAACCTGAACTGAATCTCAAACCGGACACCTAGCACCTAAGTTCGATTTGGTTCCTTTACATCACTTTTCACTGGTACCTAGCATTTTAATTTTGAAGAAATAATGGACAATGACAAAATATAATTATAGTGAAGTATCCTTGACCAGTATTACTATTTATATTTTTGAATTTAGTGTATTTACAATTTTCATATTAATATTGATGATAAAATATTTGATTTGATTTATTAAGAATAAATAATCTAAATTGCTTTTTTTTGAAATATTAGATTATCAAAATTAAAAAGTTTCACATTATAATATAATAATTTGATTTATTAGCATTATTTTTGAATAAAAGGATTGATTCCATGGATAATCTTTGCATATATATCAATTGATTTTACATATCTAGTAAAGTAACGATAATAATATAAATTTGAAAACTTTAGATTTTAATATCCACATGGAAATTCAAGTGGATTTAAAATAATCTAGACGCACAGAGATCTCTATAAATAAAGAGGGAGCATAGAGTTTTACATTAGGGTCCTACAACTGCAGACTACAAAGCACAAATTCTCCGAGTTTCTAGGGTTTTCAATTGTGAGAAAAAAATGTCGTTGACGGAAGCCGAATCCCCAAAAACTATCGTTCTGAGGAGTTCCGATGGGGAAACTTTCGAAGTTGAAGAGTTGGTTGCACTTGAATCGATGACTATCAGAAACACGATCGAGGATGGTTGCGGTGATGGCGTTATTCCGCTTCCTAATGTCACCGCCAAAATTCTGGCTAAGGTGATTGAGTATTGCAAGCGCCATGTTGATGCTGCGGCAAAGATTACTGAGTCGGGTTTATCGGTCGATGATAAAGTTATTGAAGATGAATTAAAGGCGTTCGATGCTGATTGCGTCAAGGTTGATCAGGGGACGCTGTTTGACATGATTTTGGTACATCCTATTAATTTCTTTCTATTTCTTGTTTGGTTTGATTGATGTGTTATTCTTAGTGTTTTCCTGTCTATGTGCTGCATATATTAAGTTTTCCGTTATGTGATGGTCTAAACAAGGATTTCGTGCCAGAGGCAGATGGCTTGGTGGGCTTAAGATCGTTAGGGTATGGATGATGACGAGATAGGTCTTAAGTTCTATATGGGTTCATGGTTCTTGCCTTAATTAGTTTATATCCTTCTTTCAGACCATGTTCTTTTTCTTGTCACATAATTTGGCAGTTTCACTCTTACATGTATAAACCTGGCATGCTCTTTTTCTACTTAAAGATAGTCATTTTCTGAGATCTCAAGAGTTCATATTTCTTCCTGATTGCTGGTTTTGTTAATCTTGAATTGAACTTTGTGAATTGATTGGTAATAGGCTTTTATCCCTTCCCTTTCAGGCTGCTAACTATTTGAACATCAAGAGCTTGCTAGACTTAACATGCCAAACTGTGGCAGATATGATTAAAGGCAAAACCCCTGAGGAGATCCGCAAAACTTTCAATATAAAGAACGACTTTACGCCTGAGGAAGAAGAGGAGGTTCGCAGGGAGAATGCGTGGGCCTTCGAGTAATCGAAAATGGTTGTAGGTAGATATGTTTCTCTCGTCTATTATTTCTGACCTTTTCCCATTGTCTTGGCCCTTAGATGCTTGCGTTTAATATACACTTCTGCTTTCCGCTACGTTTTTGTGTGATCCGAGCATTAGAAACTCAAGAATAATATGCAAAAGAACACGAGAAAGTTTAAATGTGAAAATTTTTATTTTTGGTTAAAACCATATTTTCAATGGTTGACAAAAATCGAGTGCCATTATTTTGATTGGTATAACTTATTATTGGGTTTTCGGGTTTGAATTGAGTTTTCGGGCACTACCCGAAATGTATAAAGAAAAATATAATTTTTTAAAAAAATATTGGTATCGGCCTGTGTGATTTACCGATTGTAATGGTTATATTGAAAATTGATTAAAATATTGGTATTGGCCTGTGTTATATCGTAATGAAATTTTAGACCGATATGGAAAATTGATTAAAATGTTACTGTCAAATTTTATTATAAGTAGAATATATCTTTCAATTTTTTAAAATTTTACTTTAAAAAGAATACAACTTCGAATTATATAAATAACTCCGTCGGCGATATAAAATTAATAAGGAATAAATGGATCATTCTTAATATTTATTTAAATTTAATATTATATAAATAACTCCATCTGTTAAGGACATATAAAATTAATAAGGAATAAATAGATCATTCTTAATATTTATTTAAATTTTATATATTAAATTCAAATATGAAGTGTAATAATTTTTAAATAGAATGATACTTAAGAGTATATAATGAGTTAATGACACAATAAGTTGATAGGAACAACTCGAATAATCTAAGATTTATTTATAATCCATTTGCTATAAATATGGATGATCAAATATGATTTTAAAAACGGGTCGAACCGGTGGATCGAAAATAACTTCTATCGGTCGGATCAGATGGTTTGATAGAAAAAAAAATGTTAAAAAAAGAATATATATTTCAAAATATATTTTCTTTACAAAAACTCTAATAAATTTTTAAAATGTATAATTAGATGATATAAAAAAGTTAAATAGAAATAAAAGCTTACCTTATTTTTGTAATTAAAAAACTAGAGTTTTAGGTATCAAAAGTTCAATTATCAAACTTAATTCGATAGCCGGTCTTCATAATTTCCTCATACGGTTCGTCTAACTCCTAGCTCTATACATACTACTATTATGACAGCGTTTTCTGCCAGCTGACTCCTGGGTTCGGTCTGAACGGTTACAGAACAGTTACAAACTCACGTTTTCCACGCTTCGGGCCTTCCCACGTTTACCACGATCACGCATACCACGCTTTGGTCCCAACCTCGTTTTACATCCCTCGATAACAACCTCTAACAAACCTGTCAGAGGCGGTTACAGAGCGTGATTTACACATGCTATAAACTCTATAAATACAGGGCAAGACGACGGAAATAGCAGGACCCTTTGGACGCGTAAGAACAAACTGTTACCCTGCCGGAGTTCTTACAGCTATCTCTTTCTTGTCATTTTCATTAAGCATCTGTTGTATTCCTTACGGATTATTTGATTAAGTGAACAGGCTAAGAGTATAATCTACTCTTATTCAAGTGGTTTTCACCCCAATTCCTGGGGTTTCCACTATACATCGATGTGCCATCGTTTATTTCCATCTTTTAATCGTTTCCCGCAACAAAAACAAATCAGAACCGAGTTCGTTTGTTAAACGAACTGGACGACTGTTGGTACCCCCTAAAAAGGGACCACAACATTTTGGCGCCGTCCGTGGGGACGATTCTTTAATCCCATTTGAGTTTTCTACCAGGGATAGGATAATCAAAGGCATGGCGACTGGAACTTCGACCAATGATAGTGACGTGCTTCCCGACAGTCTCCCAGCACCAACATTCACTTTACAGGATCTGGAAGCTGTCGTCAGGAAGGTGGTACTGGAAATTACGTCGGAGAAAAGTAGAACAGAACCACCGGCTGTATCAAGCCCTGTTCCCAAAAGTAGAGGATACGAGAGTGATCCTGACGAGCGCATCACTGATGAAGAAGAAATCATCAGGCGTGGCGTGACAATGAGGATGCCTAGATATCGGTCTACACCTCCTCCCCCAGCCAGAGCTCTAGCTCCCGCTCTTGGAAATGATCAGGAGCAGATGCATCGACGAATTGATGAGCTCACCAGGGAGTTGGAGAGCATGCGTGCGCTGAGGGATTGCAAACCTAATCTGGGACGCAATCCTGGTTTATTTAACAGGGCCATGGAGGCCCNCCGAGTTCGTTTGCTAAACGAACCGGACGACTGTTGGTACCCCCTAAAAAGAGACCATAACAGTTTGGCGCCGTCCGTGGGGACGATTCTCTAATCCCATTTGAGTTTTCTACCAGGGATAGGATAATCAAAGGCATGGCGACTGGAACTTCGACCAATGATAGTGACGTGCTTCCCGACAGTCTCCCAGCACCAACATTCACTTTACAGGATCTGGAAGCTGTCGTCAGGAAGGTGATACTGGAAATTACGTCGGAGAAAAGTGGAACATAACCACCGGCTGTATCAAGCCCTGTTCCCAAAAGCAGAGGATACAAGAGTGATCCCGACGAGCGCATCACTGATGAAGAAGAAATCATCAAGCGTGGCGTGACAATGAGGAGGCCTAGATATCGGTCTACACCTCCTCCCCTATCTGGGACGCAATCCTGGTTTATTTAACAGGGCCATGGAGGCCCCTATTAGGAGAAATAAGGATGATGACTGGTGGCATAATTTGCATGCGGTCCATGCATCGTCCCATCAATCTGAAGTCGTATCGGCCGCCTTGGGAGATTTGATGCTCCCCTTTTCTGAAGAGATCTAGGCAGCAGTCCCAGATCGGCATTATTGCAACCCCGAGGGGTTGCCGACATTTCGTGGTGATGGTGATCCAATCGATCACGTTGCCGATTTCAAATTGCGCATGGGAACGGTTCGGGCCTCGGATTCACTAAAGTGCCGCATCTTCGCGGCAGGATTACAAGGCGATGCCCGAACGTGGTTCAAGAATTTGCCGGCCCGATCTATACAGTCGTATGGCGGATTTATTTTGGCATTCTCTGAGCAATTTGCTCCAAATGTAGGATCGCCCCGAAGCATACATGAACTATATCAGCTGAAATATATCCCGGAAAAGATGAGTCTTCGGTCCTTCATGGATAAATTCAACAGGACCGCCCGGGGTATCAAGCTCGAGCTCCGGGATAAAATCGATATTCTACAGCAGGTCTTAGGACCGTGCGGCCTTTCAACCAGTTTGGTAAAGAGCCCACCATCCACTTTGGGAAAACTTCTTCAGAAAATCAACAAGTATATTAAGGTGGATAAAGCGCTGGGGCTGGATTATCGGAAACCTAGCGGGAATTCTGAGCCCACAGGTGATCATAGGGTTTCCTACCCTAAGAAACAGACGCGAGAAGTAGCGGCTGTGAGTGAAAAAGACGTCCCCCCGAAGAAGGAGGACAATTGGGTGTATTGCGAGCTTCATCATAATCGCGATCACCCGACCTTGAAGTGCCCGCTGTTGAAAGAGACAGTAGCGGCAATGAATAAAGAAAAGCCCGACCGGAATGGTCAGAAGGGCAAGCGAGCAGAGTCCCCCCGAAGGGGCCACCAAGGTGACGATTGTCACAGGTCGAGGGGAAGAGATAATCGGGGACAACCACGAAATTATAACGATCGGATGGAGGATCGAAGGTCTCCTCCGCCAGAACAAGAAAGAGGCCAACACAGTCGTGAGAACCATGGTCAGGGCCGAAGAAGAAGATGGCGGGGCCGTGGCGGCAGAGCCCCGCAGAATGAGGGTGGAAGACAGGAGCATGCCGCTCCTCCACCTGCGGAAACTGGTGCCCAACCTCCCCAAAATGAGGCGGCACCTCGAGAAGTAGCCAGAGATATTTATGTTATCTCCGGTGGTTTAAGAATAAATGAATCGTTCAGGACCGAAAGAGAACTGCGCGCGGAGACTCTGCTGAGAGCTCCGAGTCTGTGGCGTTGGTAAAATATGATCCCATGGAACGGTCCTCCTTCTTCAGAGATGACATTAATTTCACCCTGGCTGATCGGGAAGGGATCATCTACCCATGTGACGATCCCCTTACCATCACTGGGATCATCGGGAATCGTCGTGTCCACAGAATTTTAGTGGATACTGGGGCTTCGTGCAATCTAATGAAGCGCGAGGTCGCCGAGATGTTGGGATCGGCTGCTCACGATCTCCCGATCGCAAACATAACTCTTTGGTCATTCGACCAAAGGAGCGTGATTCCATGCGGGAAGATGTTATTCCTAGTTACTCTTGGAGAGCCATCCAAGGACCGGTCGGAAGACCTGGAATTCATTATCGTTGAAGTCGACTTGGCTTACAACGCTATTATCGGACGGACTCGCCTTAGTAAGTTTGAGGCGGTCCCTTCTACTTATCACATGATGCTCAAATTCCCCTCCATTCATGGAGTTATTTCTGTTAAGGGGGATCAGAAAGTAGCTAGGCAATGCTACATGAGCTCGTGCCGAACTTTGGCACCGGTTAAAAGGGCCCTGGTGGATCTGCTGGAAGAGTTGCCGCACCCGAGGCAAGCAATGGAACCCGTAGGGTTCAAATTGATCAACCTGGTTGAGGATGACTCAACCAAGAAAACTCGCATCGGGGCACATCTGGCCCCTGACTTTGAAAAAGAGCTGATCCACCTGCTGAGAAGCCACGTGGATATATTCGCATGATCCCCGGATGATGTTCAAGGGATTGACCAATCCGATAGCGAACAAACGAGTCCTCCCAAGGGAATTCTTTGAGGCGATCTCGTCCTCAGAATCATTAAGGTGCAGAGGAACGTTGGAAAGCTGGACAAAAATTGGGAGGGACCGTATCGAGTATCAAAGAAATTGGAATCAGGTGCGTATAAACTTGAAACATTGGATGGTATAGAGGTCCCCCGAACTTGGAATATCATGAATTTAAAGCGATATTTCTTGTGAATCTTCGATTAATATATTTGACTCAATGAAATACATTCTCTTAAACGTAAGTAGAAAACAAGTAAGTAAAAATACAAACTATTTCTAATAGAATGATGGACCGATCTTGAAGTTGGGTGGAGTAGGACGAATCTGGACTGGTGACCGAAGCTTCTTGTCCGCACGGATCCCAAATTGTAGTGACCGCTCTGACGAATCAGATGCTCCTGCACTTGCCCAGCCTCATGGATGAGTTATCATTCTCCCAGAACTCATTACGAACTAAAACACTCCCTTCAACGGCATTCAGTCTTTAGGAATAGCCCATTGTACCTATGACATCTGCTACGATAAAAGGAATGGTAGTCAGCATATCGAGACATAAGATCGGTCCTAATATAAGACGTATTATGAGCAAAGCATGGCCAACAAAACTTAAGGGACTTTATTAGAACCAAGGTTCGGCCGAAGCTCGTAAAGACTCATATTAAACGCAGACTACGCCTATCCAATCAATTATTGACTCCAAGGACGGAATAAGAGTGACCCATACACAATGTAAAACGACTGATCCAATCAGAATTGATTTGAATAAACCAAACATAACGTCTGAGACCGATGATTAACTACCTGTGAGTGTCCCCGATCTTACACTTGGTAATTAAAATCACTTCATTCACATAAGACTTATTAGTTTGTTAAGAAGTTCGCTATATTACTTCGTTCTGGCAGTTAAAGAACAAGAATTGAATGGAACAAGTTATATTGAAGATGAGAAATAAGGCAGATACAAAGTATGAGTTAAATCTAGCTAATCTGCCCCTCTTCTTTGTCTTCAATCTCCGGCTCCTGCGGTTCGGTCCGGGCCTCGAGCTGCTTCAGTTCTTCTTCTTGATCGGCCACCTTTTGGTTGACCGCTCTCTCCATCTCTTCAAAGAGGTATAAGAAAAGGTCTTCTTCCAGAACAGGTTCTTCCAAAGTTGGAATAACCTGAAACTTGCCATCTTTCTCAAGTGGCTCGATCATCCTCCATCGCTCGTCCGAAGGGGAAAGCCCGAACTGCTGAATAACTTGCTCGCGCATGTTATCCAGATACTTGGCAGTATAAACCCCATGTATGTTATCCGCTAAAGCGAATAACAAAGGGGACCGAGCGAATCCCAGAACCGCTTCCCGGACCGAACCTTCGGTCGAAGTGCGGGACCTTGTCAACTCCTCTTCCAAGGCCATCTTCTCTTCTTGGGCCCGAAGGAGAAGCTCGTTCAGCTTATTCCTCTTCTCCTGGGCCCGACCTTGGACTTCGTTGATTTCTTCATCTTTGGCCCGCAGCTTGGCCTCCAGATCGGCAATACGCCCCTGAGCTGTTTGTCCCGTCTTCTCCAGCTCAAAGACTTTATCAGCTAAGAGTGAGATCTCCGTCCCGGCTCTTAACAACTCATTGTCAAGTCGGTCACGGTCTTCCCGTACCGTGACCAACTCAGTATGCTTTATCTCAACTTGCCTTTTTGCAAGGTCAAGTTGATCTTGGACTTGTTGGGATACAACGCTACCACCCTGGTTCTTCTCCACGGTGATAACAGTTGTGAAAGCTTTCCTCAACATCTGCATAAAATAACATATTCTTAAGTAAAAGTTCGGGCCTTCATGTCAAGTAAAAGTTACCTTAGTGGTGAGGTCGAGGAAGCCTTCCATGATTTCTTCCCGAGTCAGGTCCGCCTGGACGTTCTCTGGGTTCTGCTCTCCATAAAGGCGAAAGTCATTTAGGAAAGCAGTCCTCCAGCAGGTTAGCTTCATCCCCTTACTGAACCTGTCCAGCAGGCCCAGAGCAACTCCCCAGTCGGAGTTAGTCTTCGGGTCCGATCCAGGCTCCTTCAAAACGATCCCCTTATTGGGGACCGGAGCGCTGTCCTCCCTTTTCAGCATTTTCAGCTCCTGTGGGGCTTCCGCTTCGGTCGCCCTTTTCCTAAGGGGACCGGCGGCAGTGAGACGTTCACCTTAAGCTGGGGACCGGGGAGAACCTTCTCCACGGGAACGGCTCCCTGCAGCAATGGCAATGGCGTTAGTACTAACAAAGGAGGCATTTCCGATTTGATAGAGGCTGGATAAGCTCAAAAAACGAATCCGAACCTTTATCACCTCCTCTACCACTCCAAATACCCTAAACGATGGCCCATCTCCAGTTAAAGGCTGCTCTGTGCAGCGAAGGGTCATCGTGCCCGCGCAGGTTGTTTGGATAAAGGGTTCCCAGACCCCGAATGGACCAACGTACCCCCCGTTGCTGATTCGCTCCCCTCAGCGCTGCCCGATGCTTCGCGTTGTCCTTCAGAAGGACGGACCGAAGCAGCTGCCATGCGTTTGAAGCGAGAGCTTGGCATTGTCTCAGTCGAATCTGCAAAACAAATACATAAGGATCAGGAAAGTATAAACTAAAAACATTACTTCATACCCGATCCTTCTGATGGATCTGAACTAGAGAACACCCCCTTCGGGGCTGGGGCTCCGGTCCTACCCGCAACATCTATTTCTATTGATCTTTTCTCCCGAAGCAAATCTATNCTTTAGGAAAGCACTCCTCCAGGAGGTTAATTTCCTCCCCTTGTTGAACCTGTCCAGCAGGCCCAGAGCAACTCCCCAGTCGGAGTTAGTCTTCGGGCCCGATCCAGGCTCCTTCAAAACGATCCCCTTAGTCTGGACCTGAGCGTCGTCCCCCTTTCTCAGCTCCTGCGGGGCTTCCGCTTCGGTCGCCCTTTTCCCTTTTCCTAAGGGGACCGGCGACAGGGAGACGTTCACCTTAAGCTGAGGACCGGGGAGAACCTTCTCCACGGGAACGGCTCCCTGCAGCAATAAAGCAATAGTTTTGGTATTAATAAAGGAGGTATTACCGATTTGATAGAGGTTGGATAAGCTCAAAGAACGGATCCGAGCCTTTATCACCTCCTCTACCACTCCAAATACCCGAAACGCAGGCTCTTCTCCAATTGAAGGTTGCCCTGTGCAGCGAAGGGTCAACGTGCTTGTGCCGGTTGTTTGGATCGGGGGGTTCCCGGACCCCGAAGGTACTAGCGTACCCCCAGTCGCATTGTCTCAGTCGAATCTGCAAAACAAATACATAAGGATCAGGAAAGTATAAAAAAAACATTACTTCATACCCAATCCTTCTGATGGATCTGAACTAGAGAACACCCCCTTCGGGGCTGGGGCTCCGGTCCTACCCGCAACACCTATTTCTATTAATCTTTTCTCCCGAAGCAGATCTATTCGCCTAAGGCGTGCTTCGGGAGGGGGTAACATCTCAAGCGTATTGGCGGTGTCCGTGCTGGAGGGGTTGAACCTACCTCGGTCCAACTGACCTATGTGTGGGTGGATTAGGCGCGGCTATACTTTCAACAGATCCTCTTTGGGGACTGTTATCCACACATAGCAGGCCTCCCACGCATGGAGAGATTCTTCATTATCTACAATTGTGCACTCTTTGGTGCGTACCGCTATATAATACAACTTGCGGCAACCTAACAGACCCTTCCCCTTTCGGGATCCTACCAAGAACAGGTTAAATAAGTGTCCTAGGGCCGGGGTCCGATTCTGTTGGTAACAATAATAAATAAACGCTATTATGTACACATAACTGTTCGGGAACAACGCAAAAGTGGGGGCAGTGAATCTTCTTAAACACGGCCGCTACAAAGGGATGTAGCGGAAAACAAAGCCCGCACTTTAGAGAGGCGTAACTGACCGGAATGGCCGATGCAGGCACATTCATTTCACCGGAAGGAAACATGGAATATCTTCCCGTACATTCCAGATAGAATAATGCGATGGAATCGAAAACCTAGACCTAAACTCCTCAATATCCAACTCAAACATGGAAGGGTATCGCATTTTATGAGGAGCCATAAGTGTATACCTTAAAGAAACTGGATTGAAAGGGGTTGAACGTGGAATGGATTGAAGGCACAAAGAGTCGATTCTGCAGTTTCTCCTTCGCAATAATGACGATGTGGAGAAACAATGTTCGAAATCCCGATTTAAATATTAATCTCCCAGCCAATGGTGAGCCGCCACATAATACTGCCCAAGACAGTGACAGTACAAAGTGCACTCATCGCGCCTCTTGAACTATCGAATATGAAGAGGCGCAGATCGGGATATTAATATTTAAAGAATAACAAAGATAAAAATATAACTTAAATATATGTTATTTAGTTTAAAATGCAATTAACTCCCACACACTAAGGGAAAGATCGGTCCCCTGGACGCTCACTACCTACAGGTACGGTCCCAGGTTCTCATGAATATGCAGACATCATGTGATCGGCCTTGTATCACCTCTACGATGGCAATCAAGCCCGAGGGGCTAGTGATGTGAACTTTAGGACCGGNATAAAATTAATTATATTTATTTCAATCGTATTTCTCTAATTAAGTATAACAATTAAATATTTAATTATATCATAAATATATATATTCGATATTATATTAAAATATTATGAAAAATCTTATTTTATTATTTAATCCAAATTTTATTATTTAATCGTATTTTTTCGATGTTCTAGATTAATAATATTAATTTATCATTTGTTATATTTTTTTATAATAAAATTTCTATGAATATTAATATTTTAGATTTATAAAATATATTTTATTAAATAATTAAAAATAAAATTAATAATAAAATAATGATAAATAAAATTATTATTCTGGTGTGAATGAATAATTATTTTCACAATCCATTCTGATTGTGAATGATGGGTTCAGGTCATGAATGATGGTCTGAACCCATCATTCATGCAAGAATCTCCATATTTTGGGTAGAGACATCGAGGCCAGGGATATCATGAGTAGGGGATGAGAATGGAGATGGAACTGAATGATTTGTGGAATTGGGAGTTGTGATGGCATCGGGTAGAGACGAAGCAAGAGGCATGGAAGGAGGAGTTACAATGGTTGGTGAATCAAAATGTAGAGTTGGATAATCAGGGAATAAATGAACATGAGTTTCATGGGTAGTGGGTGGTACATGATCATTGGAATAGGAAGAATTTGCAAAAAGAAAAACATTTTCGTAGAAAGAGACATCTCTAGAAATAATAACGATATGATGAAGGAGAACCAAATACACGAATGTGAGAATAATCATGTGTGTGACCAAAGAGACAAAAATAAGGTGTTTCTCAATCCAAAATAGCATAAGGGAGACAGTTGATAGTGTATGTGGCTATTAGAATACATTCTCCTCAAAAGCGAATTGGAATGGAGGAGTAAAAATAGAGGGCTCGGGCGGTCTCAAGAAGGTGTTTATGTTTACTTTCAACAATCTCGTTTTGTTGGGGTGTATAAAGACAAGATGTTTGGTGGATAATTCCTCGAGTAGCAAATAAAGTGGTGGTTTGAAGGTTGAGAAATTCATATCCATTGTCTAAATGAATAGTCTTAACAATGCTATTGTGTTGGGTAAAAACTTTGTTTAATAAAGTTTCAATCAGACTCTTTTGGATTTATGTTGCATTAAAAAGGTCCAAGTGCAATGACTAAAATCGTCAACAAGAGTTAAAATGTAACGAGCACCGGTATAGGTTGGATTTCAATATGATCCCCATATATCTAGATGAATTAAGTCAAAAATGTGTGAAGAGGTAGTGAGTGAAGAATGGAAAGGAAGACGTTGTTTAGTAAAATGACATATGTCACATGGAGAAAAAAAACATTTACTATCACTAAGGCCGAGAGTTTTCAGAACCTTGGAGAAGGTATGACCTAATCAATGATGCCATAAAATTGAGTCAGATTTAATAGAAGAAATTGATTGAATTAAACAAAGTGACAGTACTAAAGTTGTTATCACCAGATGGTGATAATAAATAAACTTGCCACGATAACTTCCAATATACAATGGGAAGAGGTGAACAAAGTGACAATATTTGAATGTGTGGCAAGTTTATTTACCGAAAGCAGATTGAATTGAAAAGAAGATAAATATAGGATATTGGTTAACGTGTAGAATGGACCAAATGGTATAGAACCACTATGATGAACAAGATAGGTGGAATCATAAGGGAGTTTTACAGGATTATGTGAAGTTAAAGGATCAAGTGATGTAAAGAGTGAAGAGTTATGATAAATATGGCTAGAGACACCTGTATCTGCAATCCATAAACTTGAAGCAAGTTAAAAAGATGACAATGTTGATGAATAGTACCTGCAAAGTCGGTGTGAGCAAAGTTGATGTCATGTGATAAATCACCAATACCCTTTTAATGTTGTAAAAACTGCTGAATGCCTTGTAATATAGTTAAAATAGAGTCCTCAGGAGAAGTTGATATGATGTTTGTCGAGGATTTTTAAATAGAATATAGTGTATGTATTCCAGATTCAATAAGATCGCATCTCTTTCAAGTTGATGTGAAAGCCCATTACTTATGAAACTCTTCAACAATACACATATTTAAATATATTAAATGAGTTTAAAGCCCAATACAATTGCAGAAGTTCAATCCAAATATTCGATCCAGCAGCAATTTTAATAGGATGCGGGTAAGAGGGTGGTGCACCTAGAGGACTGGCTTCTTTGGGAATCGCTTTCGCCATATTGTTTTTGCCCACAACGATCATAACTGGAATTACATATGCAAGACATAAATAGTTTTGTGCTTATAGAGTTTTTCTGACTACACTTCTTTAATGTTTTTCTCTGACTTTGCTAAAATAATTTCTATATCTTTATTTTGAGATGTCGACCAAAAGTAAAACATTTTATTTAAATATACATGTCCGTTTTGAAGATCTTTATGTAAAAATATTTTTATTCATAAGTTGATAAATGATGATTTGACGAAAGTAAATGAACAAAAAATAAACTAAGGAAATAAATTGTTAGACAAACAATAAAAGATTTGACATTTATGGCTTTAGAATTTTAATAATAACATAATATTATAATACATCAAACTCTAAAATATATATAATATCGAATTTGATCAAAATTTTTGAAAATCATATTTGATCTGGAAGATATTCGATCTAATAAAATATTCAAATAAGGTTCAATTATTTCAGAAATTTGGATCACCTCATCCTTTTACACACCTCTATTAATAGCCAGTTTTAAACCTGTCTTAGGAAAGTAGTATCTATTATTTACTTTTTGTTCGATCATTTTGAGTTTTAACCAAAAGTGAATATTTATCTAATTCCCTTACTTTATTAGAAGCACGTGAAATCTCTCATGTTCTTCTGACTATACTTATTTAATGTTTTTTTTCATTGACTTTATAATAGTTTTTATATGTATATTTAATTTTTGTGATGTTCTAAAAATATAAATGATGAGAACTCTAGGACCAGGTACCCTACAATAGATGATGCCCAATAACGATTGGGTCGATCCATGTGGTAAAAGCGAACTTGTGCAGGCCAGTAGCATATTTAAGATAAAATGGCCGGATGTTCCGCGATGGGACCGAAGATAACTTTGGCGAAATAAAACGGTTTTTGACAACTGGCCTACTGGTTCGGTCCAAACGGTTACAAACCCACGTGTTCCACGCTTCGGGCCTCCACACGTTTACCACGCCGCAGGCCAGATCACGCAGACCACGCTTCCGTCCCGTCCACGTTTTACATCGCACGACAACAGCCTCTAACAAACCTGTCAGAGGCAGTTGCGGAGCGTGGATTGCACACGCCCTCAACTCTATAAATACACAGCACAACGACGAAAAAAGGAGGACCTCATAGACGCATAAGAACAGACCGTTACCCTGCCGGAGTACTTATTGCTTTCTTATACCCTGTTATCTTGCTAAAGCCTTTGCTGTATTCTGTAATGAATCATTCGATTAGTGAACATGCTAAGAGCTTACCTCGCTCTTAGTCAAGTGGTTTTTTCCCCAATTCATGGGGTTTCCACTATGAATCGTCTTGCCTCGTTGTTATTTATATTCTTAGATCGTCTTCCCACCAAAAACAAATCATAACAGAGTTCGTTTGTCGACGAACCGAACGACTGTTGGTACTCCCTAAAAAGGGACCATAACAGTTTGGCACCGTCCGTAGGGACGAATCTCTAATCCTATTTGAGGTTTCTACCAGGAATAGGATAATCAAAGGCATGACACCTGGAACTTCGACGAATGACAGTGACTTGCTTCCAGCACCAACATTCACTTTACAGGATCTAGAAGCTGTCGTTAGGAAGGTGGTACTGGAAATTACGTAGGAGAGAAGTGGAATAGAACCACCGGCTGTTTGAAGCCCTGTTCCAAGAAGTAGAGGGTATGAGAGCAACCCTGATGAGCGTAGCACTGATAATGAGGAAATCATCAGGCGCGGTGTAACAACGAGGAGGCCGAGGTATTGATCCACTCCGCCTCCCCGGGCCAGGGCTCTAACTCCAATCTGGGGCGCAATCCTGGTTTATTTAACAGGAGCAGATGCAACGACGAATCGACGAGCTCACTAAGGAGTTGGACAGCGTGCGTGCGCTGAAGGATTGCGAACCCAATCTGGGGCGCAATCCTGGTTTATTTAACAGGGTCATTGTTCTAGTGTAAAAATATTTAGGGTATTTATTTTTAGATCAGTCAATTTTTAATTACTCAAAATTTGATTGTTGTGAGGACACGAGCGATATACGAGGTTAGGCCCACAATGTGTGAGCTTACGTCCTTAGGAGAGCGAAGCTCTACCTTGGTTTTCACTATGATATTCAACAAATACAAGTATAATGATATGACAACAATAGTCAAGATGGAAACGTCTCGAAAAACGATCGAAAACACTCCGTTGCGCCGGGAAGAGGTGCAGTCGCGAGTTGTGGTCAATAACTCGCGACCACTGGCGATAACTCGTGCCTGGAACAGTGCACCTAGCCGCGAGGGTCAGGCTGGATCAATAAGTCGCGAGAGTCAGGTTGGAGCAATAAGTCGCGAGAGTCAGGCTGGAGCAATAAGTCGCGATTGGAACAGTGTAGAACCAATAACTCGCGGCTACGTGCGATAAGTCGCGAGTCTACAGTGTAGTAAAATGAAGTCTTGCCTTGGGGAGCGTGCTAACTGTCTGAACCTGTCCAAATGCACTGGAGCTTGTATTTATAGAGGAATCCAGCCCAACATCGTTTACTTGAGCCCATAAGCCCAGTTTACTTCACTTAGCCCAACACACTTATATAACCTCCAATTATAATATAACAAATGCCATGATGATACCGAAGTTTCGGGAACCAATCCCGATCAAGATATTAGTCGGAAATACGATGAGTAAATACCGGAAAACCTCGTAAATTAGTTCTTTGCATCCAAGCAGTGAATACGCAGCCACATAACATCGTTGCATTCGACCGGTGTGCTCCCGGATGGCAAATTACGAAAATACCCCTGGCCCAGTCTGGGACCGAGATGACTCGAAACATTGCAAAATGCTTACAGAAACCTTATATGGGGCCCAGCGAGCCTGAATTGCGGGAATACCCCTTGAGACTGCCTTGTGATAAAATATGAAAATACAGAAAATACTTCATAACCACGTCGGACGAGCCCCCCGGGTAAGGATAAATACAAAAGAGAATATACCCGGGTAATATCAATAGTCCCCTGGTTTTCAGATTCAGATTATGAGTCGTAAACCATATATCACCAGCTCGTCCCGAAAGCCGATTATCGTTCGGGAGCCCTACCGAAAAAATCCATAGCATAGTTGAAATTCTCTCGTCAATACGATCGTTTTGACACTAAGAACGTTAGATTCTGAGCTCAGGTGAAAATTTTGGGATTTTTCGACTCGGGATATCACCCCTATAAATACCCTGTACGCCCTTCACAACTTACTTTCTAGCGCGGAATCCCTTGCTCTCGCGACTTATCGTAGCTACTGTGCATTCCGCGACTTATCGTATCACTGTGCCAGTCGCGACCATATCACGCGACTGCCTTGTTACTATAACTCGCGAACACTGTGCTCTCGCGACTTGTCGTCAATAACTAGCGACTTCAGACTCACTTGCAATAACTCGCGAGCACTGTGTCACTCGCGACTGAACTTCAGCAAGTCGCGACTAAGGACTTAAACAGTAATTCTCGCGACTTTGCGCCAATAACTCGCGAGACACTTAGTAAAATCTGTAAAAATAATTTCAAAAAATAAATTTTAATTAAATTTACCAATGACTTCCGATCGCACCGAATCCTCGGGCTCAGCCATTACTTCATCCTCCGATCATTCGGACTCCTATTCCGGCTCGGGGAGTTTCGATTCGATCACAACCCCTTTTCCTCCTTGCCTTTCCACAATAAATTCTCATTTTTTCGAGAGGATCGCTTGTCTCGAAAACACCCTCGGCCCTCAAAGCTCCGCGGTTAAAGCCCTCAAATCCTTTAACCAACCTTATAGCATGCTTGCTCGGAAGTGGGTATCCATTCTTGAACAATATTATCTCCCTTCCGACTGTGTCTTATACCAACCTGAACCTACCGACCGTCTTTTGACACCTCCGATCGCCACCCATACTGTTTCTCTTGAATACTTAGAATGTGGCCTTCCTTTCCCTCTTCATCATTTCCTTGTAGAATTTCTGTCGCATCTACAAATTCATTTTTTCCAACTGAACCCTAATTCAATCTCTCTTGTCGTCGCCTTCATAATATTCATGGAGGTGAATTGTATTCCTTTGACCATAGACCTTTTCTTTCAAATCTTCCACATTAGTACTGCCGTTATTTTTGGTGCCCAGGGTTGTATATTTTTCCGCCCGAGGCACAAGACAAGCCCGTTCCCTTTTTTTACTCCCCACTCCAATCACGACTGGAAGAAACACTTCTTTTTTGTCTGTGGTGTGGGGGATACGAGGCTGTCTCCTCTGAGTCTTCCTTGGCGGTTCCCCGTTGAAGGGGAACCATTTTTCCCGAAGCCTACGGCCCTATTCCTCGGACGGCCCTTCCGAGACCTCTGAGGAAGGCACTCCTCGATTGCGTTAGGTCCGACGGCGCTGACTGGACCGTGAAGACCTTATTCTACGCCCCGATNTTGGCCTCCAATTGATTCATCCTAGCCTCGTTTTGTTCCATCTTCCCACTCATCTCCTTAAACTTTAACTCAATCAACTCTCCAATCTTTTGAAGAGTATCGTTCTGCTCTCCGGTTGCTGCAGTATTTGTTCGCGGTTCCGGAACGTGATCGGTATCTTCCTCTGCGGCCACGTCATTAACAGGTTCTGGGGTAACATCGTTCCTCCGGGCTCTCCTTTGAGCTTCAACTTGCTCTAATTGAGCGATTAAAGTACGTCTCCGCTCTTCCAAATCTTCATCGGTCTCCGCTTGACCCGCAGATCTAGAGCGCGCAGGTGGCGAAAGGCGGGCATTATTACGGACTGCAACTCGGCCAATTCTTGCGAATTCATAACACTTAGATAAACATTCGCGTGATCGAGGATTAAAACTTGGTGCCCTTCCGGATGAAAACCCGCTCCGAGAGGGCCGAATAGTTACATTTTGAGCAGGGGGCTCCTCCAGAACTAACGTCTGAGCCCTCGGTAACGCAGCAAAATCATCATTAACTTGAGGAATAGGATCCACCTCAATTTCTTCATCAAAAATTTCTTTATCAGAATTCCGAGAAGTCATGATAATAGAAATCCAAACTCAGCAATAAAGCTCTCAATGAGATAAAAATCTCGGTCCCCACGGACGGCGCCAAACAATGTGGTCTAAAAAAATTTAGGGTATTTATTTTTAGATCAATCAATTTTTAACTGCTCGAAATTTGATTGTTGTGAGGACACGAGCGATATACGAGGTTGGACCCACAATGTGTGAGCTTACGTTCTCGGGAGAGCGAAGCTCTACCTTGGTTTTCACTATGATATTCAACAAATACAAGTATAATGATATGACAACAATAGTCAAGATGGAACGTCTCGAAAAACGATCGAAAACACTCCGTTGCGCCGGGAAGAGGTGCAGTCGCGAGTTGTGGTCAATAACTCGCGATCACTGGCGATAACTCGTGCCTGGAACAGTGCACCTAGCCGCGAGGGTCAGGCTGGATCAATAGGTCGCGAGAGTCAGGCTGGAGCAATAAGTCGCGAGAGTCAGGCTGGAGCAATAAGTCGCGATTGGAACAGTGCAGAACCAATAACTCGCGACTACGTGCGATAAGTCGCGAGTATACAGTGCAGGAAAATGAAGTCTTTCCTTGGGGAGCGTGCTAACTGTCTGACCGTGTCCAAATGCACTGTGGCTTGTATTTATAGAGGAATCCAGCCCAACTTCGCTTACTTGAGCCCATAAGCCCAGTTTACTTCACTTAGCCCAAAACACTTATATAACCTCCAATTATAATATAACAAATGTCATGCTGATACCGAAGTTTCGGGAACCAATCCCGATCAAGATATTAGTCGGAAATACGATGAGGAAATACCGAAAAACCTCGTAAA
Organism: Utricularia reniformis; assembly: GCA_009725065.1. Taxonomy (NCBI): domain Eukaryota; kingdom Viridiplantae; phylum Streptophyta; class Magnoliopsida; order Lamiales; family Lentibulariaceae; genus Utricularia; species Utricularia reniformis. Next base: position 116,635 of record RWGZ01001037.1, on the reverse strand, counting down.
TTAGTTCTTTGCCTCTAAGCAGTGAATACACAGCCACATAACATCGTTGCACCCGACCGGTATGCTCCCGGGTGGCAAATTACTAAAATACCCCTGGCCCCGTCTGGGACCGAGATGACCCGAAACAACTCAAAATGCTTACATAAACCTTATATGGGGCCCAGCGAGACTGAATTGCGGGAATACCCCCTGAAACTGCCTTGTGATAAAATATGAAAATACAGAAAATACTTCATAACCACGTCGGACTAGCCCCCCGGGTAAGGATAAATACAAAAGAGAATAGACCCGGGTAATATCAGCCATGGATGCCCCAATCAGGCGAAATAAGGATGATGACTGGTGGCATAATCTGCATGCAGTGCAGGCGTCATCCCAACAATCTGAAGGCGTGTCCACTGCCTTGGGAGATTTGATGCTCCCCTTTACCGAAGAGATCTGGGCGGAAGTCCCAGATCGGCATTATCGCAACCCCGAGGGGTTGTCGACGTTTCGCGGTAACGGTGATCCGATCGATCACGTTGCTGATTTTGAGTTACGCATGGGAACGGTTCCGGCCTCAGATTCACTGAAGTGCCGCATCTTCGCGGCAGGATTACAACGTGACGCCCGAACTTGGTTCAAAAATTAGCCGGCCTGATCCATACTGTCGTATGGCGGATTTATTTTGGCTTTCTCTAAGCAGTTCGCTCCAAATGTAGGACCGCCTCAAAGCACGCATGAACTATATCAGCTGAAATACATCTCGGCAAAATGAGTCTTCTGTCCTTCATGGAGAAACTCAATAGGACCGCCCGGGGCATCAAGCTTGAGCTCCGGGACAAGATTGATATTCTACAGCATGTCTTGGGACCGTGCGGCCTTTCGGCCAGTTTGGTAAAGAGCCCACCATCCACCTTGGGAAAACTTTTTCAGAAAATCAACAAATATATTAAGGTGGATAAAGCGCTGGGGCTAGGTTACAGGAAGCCTAGCGGGAATTCTGAACCCGCATATGATCATAGGGTTTCCTACACAAAGAAGCAGCCGCGAGAAGTAGCGGCTGTAGCTGAAAAAGAGGTCCCCCGAAGCAGGAGGACAATCGGGTGTATTGCAAATTACATCATAACAGCGATCACCCGACCTTGAAATGCCCGCTGTTGAAAGAGACAGTAGCGGCGATGAATATAGAGAGGCCCGACCGGAACGGTCAAAAAGGCAAGCAAGCTTATTCCCCCCGAAAGGGCCATCAATGTGATGATCGTCACAGGCCGCGGGGAAGAGATAATCGGGGACAACCCCGAAATTATAATGATTGGACGGAGGACCGACGGTCTCCTCCTCCAGAACAACACAGAGGCCAACACGGTCGAGAGAACTGTAGTCAGGGCCGAAGAAGAAGATAGCGGGGCCGTGGAGGCAGAGCCATGAAAAACGAGGGTGGAAGACAGGAGCAGGTCGCTCCTCCACCTGCTGAAACAGGTGCCCAACCTCCTCAAAATGAGACAGGATCATCGCATGGATTATCGATCCATGCGATGATCCCTTTACCATTACTGGAATCATTGGGAATCGTTTTGTCCACAGGATCTTAGTGGACACCGGGGCTTCGTGAAATTTGATGAAGCGCGAAGTTGCTGAAATGTTGGGAGCTACTGCTCATGACCTACCGATCGCTAATATAACTCTCTGGTCATTCAACCAGAGAAGCGTCATTCAATGTGGGAAGATTTTATTCCCAATTACCCTTGGAAAACCATCCAAGGATCGATCGGAGGATTTGGAATTCATTGTCGTTGAAGTCGACTTGGCTTACAACGCCATTATCGGACGGACCGGCCTCAGCAAGTTCGAGGCGGTCCATTCTACTTATCATATGATGCTCAAATTCCCCTCCATTCATGGAGTTATTTCTGTAAAGGGGGATAAAAAAGTAGCTAGACAATGCTACATGAGCTTGTGCTGAACATTGGCACTCGTTAAGAGGGCCAGGGTGGATTTCCTGGAAGAGCCGCCGCACCCGAGGCAAGCAATGGTACCCATGTGGTTAAAGTTGATTAATCTGGTTGAGGATGATTCAACCAAAACTACTCGCATCGGGGCACACTTAGCCCCTTCTTTTTAAAAGGAGCTGATAAACCTGATGAGAAGCCATGTGGATATATTCCCCTGGATCCCGGACGATGTTCCGGGGATTGACCGATCCTATAGTGAACATCGGATCAACACCGAGCCTAGAACGAAGCCTGTTAGGCAGAGGTGAAGTGAACAAATAGAGATCATCCGGGCTGAGGTGAACAAGTTGCTACGGTCAGGATTCATCAGAGAGATCCACTATAATGAATGAGTTGCAAACCGAGTAGTGGTCTCCAAACCGGATGGGAAATGGTGGATGTGCATCGATTTCCGTGATGTTAAGAAAAACTGTGAGTCGGACCCCTTCCCCGTGCTGCATATCGACCGACTGGTAGATGATGTGTCTGGCAGCACCATGATGAGTACCATGCATGTTTATTCCGGGTACCATAAGATCTTTCTGGCTGAGGAAGATCAGAAGAAGTCATCATTCATGACCGAAGATGGCGTTTACTGTTATGTGGTTATGCCATTCGGTCTCAAAAATGCTGGAGCAACATATCAAAGGTTGGTCAACAAGATCTTTAGAGAATTGATCGGCCATATGATGGAAGTTTATGTTGACGATATGATTGTTAAATCTATGAATGATGAAAAACACCTTTCTTATTTGTCTCGTTGTTTCGAAGTATGTCGAAAATATAAGCTTAAACTAAATCCAAACAAATGCTGCTTCGTGATCCGAACTGGAAAATTTCTAGGATATTACATTTCAGAGAAAGGCATAGAGGTTAACCCTTAAAAGGTGCAGGCTATCATTGATATGCAACCTCCAAGAAACAAGAGAGAATTTCAGAGGCTTACGAGCCGACTCGCCGCACTAAGGAGGTTTATTTCAAAATCCACAGACCGGGCTCTAGCTTTTTTCAGAGTGCTAAGAAAAGCAAGCCATCTAGATTGGACCGAAGAATGCGATCGGGCCTTCTCCGAGCCGAAGACTTATTTAAGCACTCCCCCGGTGATGGTAAGTCCAACTTGTGATGAACCTTTGGGGTTGTATCTTGCTGTATCAGAAGTTGCCGTCAGCGCAGCTCTGGTGACCATCTGAGACGACATTCATAGACCTGTCTATTATGTTAGACATTCTCTGGTATCTGTTGAAACCAGATATTCTACCTTGGAGAAATTCATGCTAGCTTTGAAAAAAGCTGTATCCAAGTTGAAACATTATTTTGAAGGCCGAACGGTCTATGTTTATACGGATCAACCTCTGAAGGTGGTCCTTAAACAGAAGGATTTGAATGAGAGATTCGCAAAATGGGCTATCAAACTCAGCGCTATGTATATGGAATTCCTGCCTCGAAGGGCGATCAAAGCTCAGATCCTAACCGACTTTGTGGTTGAAATGACCCGATCGGCCAGATATCTTAACCAAGAGGATGATCGATGGACGATCCACGTAGATGGGTCGACCTTCGGAGGAAGAGGAGCGGGCATTACCCTAACAACGGTACAAGGTGACCTTATTCATTCCGCAGTCAAATTTTCCTTTGCTGGAACAAATAATGTGATAGAATATGAGGCTGTACTATCAGGAATGATCTTGGCTCGAAAAATGGGAGTTAGCATAGTGCGAATGTTCTCAGACTCGAAGTTAGTAGTAGAACTGTTCGCAGGGAGATTTGAAACTCATGACCCGATGATGAGGTTATATTGTGCCAAAGTTCTGGAATTATCCAAAAAATTCAGTGAGTTTTCTCTCGACCACGTGCCACGAGAGCAAAATAAGGTTGCCGATGCACTCGCCAGATTGGCCGCGGGCATACCTGACAGAGAGCCAAGCACTATTTTGGTCCACATTCACGACCGACCTTCGGTCGAGATATAAGTGACCGAACAGTCTATTGAAGAGATCGGGGCTCTATGCCATGAACTCCAGGGCTTGAATATTAACGCTACTAAATCTCCGGGGGAACCCAATTGGATGGACCCCTTTATTAAATACCTTTCAAACGGCTATCTCCTTGAAGACAAGTCTGAAGCTAGAAAAATAGAAGTTCGGGCTAAGAGATTTATCTTGGTTGACGGACGCTTGTTTAAAAAGAGTTTTGAAAGCCCGCTTCTGCGCTACTTATCCCCTATTGATGCTGAAGTCGTTATGATTTATGTTCATGAAGGGATATGCGGCATTCATTCAGGGGCTCGATATTTATACCACAGCATCATTAGAGCTTAATATTTTTGGCCAACGTTGCTTGTAGATGCCATGAAATACACTAAACATTGCGCCATATGTCAATACCATGCTCCGATCCCGCAATTGCCTAGAGCTCCCTTATCGGTTACCCCATTTGTAATAGCCGAGAAAAAGGTACGACGTTACAAATAGTAGGGAATGTAGCGGTAAAGTCTAGACGAGAGATAATGAGAGATACGGGAACGAAAGAACGTAAAAGGGAACGAAAAATGGAAAAGTAATGAAAAAGATAAAAGAGGGGTCAAAAGCTAAAGGAAGGAGGGGTCAAAGTGTGAATTAGAAAAGTTAGGATGTCTATAAATAGGGGTGAGGAGGCCCAAAAACGAGTTAATCATCATTAAAACCCGAAAATTTGAAAATTCCCGCGAAGAAGGAAATTATCGCGAATTTCACCTGCATGTATTTTTATCGCGGAAATTTTCATGAGCAAATTGTCGGGAATTTTATGTGAAGAGGAAATTGTCGCGAAGTGGAGGCTGTGTAAATTATCGCGGAAATTGTGATCAGTGCAGTACTATCGCGGATTTGATGATGAAGAGAATTATCGCGGATTTTGCTTAGTGAAGAGAATTGTCGCGGATTTGGTTTCAAGAGTAAATTATCGTGGNATGGCCCGATGTTCCGCGATGGGACCGAAGATAATCTTGGCGAAATAAAACGGTTTATGACACCTGGTCTCCTGGTTCGGTCCAAACGGTTACAAACCCACGCGTTCCACGCTTCGGGCGTCCACATGTTTACCACGCCTCGTGCTAGATCACGCAGACCACACTTAAGTCCCGGCAACGTTTTACATCGTGCGACAACAACCTCTAACAAACCTGTCAGAGGCAGTTGCGGAGCGTGGATTACACACGCCCTCAACTCTATAAATACAAAGCACAACGACGAAAAAAGGAGGACCTCCTGGACGCATACGAACAGGCCGTTACCCTGCCGGAGTTCTTATTGCTTTCTTATACCCTGTTATCTTCTTAAAGCCTTTGTTGTATTCTGTAATGAATCATTCGATTAGTGAACAGGCTAAGTGCTTATCTCGCTCTTAGTCAAGTTGTTTTTTCCCCAATTCATGGGGTTTCCACTATAAATCGTCTTGCCTCGTTGTTATTTATATTCTTAGATAGTCTTCCTACCAAAAACAAATCATAACTGAGTTTGTTTGTTGACGAACCGGACGACTGTTTGTACCCCCTAAAAAGGGACCATAACAGTAAAAGAGCCCAATTTCTATCCGATGAGTGCAGAGTTGTTGACTAAGTGCATCTTAATTGCGTTACTTTATCAGAAGCACGTGAAAATCTCTCGTGTTCTTCTGACTATACTTATTTAATGTTTTTTCATTGACTTTATAATAGTTTTATAGAGAAAATGACGTGTTTGGTCCCAATGTTTCGATAATTTGGCAAAATTGGTATTCAAAGTTTTAAATGGCAAATTTAATCCACAATATTTGATTAATTTGGTAAATTGAATCCACAAATTTTAACTATTTGGCAAATTAAAACATCAAAATTTAACATTAAGGCAAAACTACTTTTCAAATTTTAAAATTAGTAATACTGGTATCTAAAGTTTAAACACATTAACAAATATGGTTACCTACTTTCATAATTTAGGCAAATTTGTTCGCCACTTAATATTGACGCCGTTAGTTTTATTGTTAGGGTCGGACCAGGAAACCCAACCCGATACGATCCGAAAAAATTAAATTTTAAAAAAATTAATTATTTTTAAAAAATATTCATTTTTTTAAAAATTTAAATTTATTTTTAAAAATTTAAAAAATTATATTTTTTTAAAAAAACTATTTAATTTTTTTAAAAAAAACATGAAATAGTTTTTTCGATATTTTGAACGGAATCGCGGATACCGGGTTTGATCCCAAAATTAAATATTTACAAATATACTCATACAAATACCGAAATATTCAATATATAAATTTTCAGAAATCGATTAATATATTTGTATGAGTATATACTCATACAAATATGTGTGTGAATATATTGACAATCGATATACTCATACAAATATATGTGTCAATTTGTAATTTCCGACAATCGATTTCGGAACTTGTCGAAAATATTGTTAATCGTATTTGTATACTCATATATATACCGAAATCGTCAATATATAAATTTCAAAAAATAGATTAAATACCGAAATCGTCAATATATTTGTATGAGTATACAAATATGATTAACGGTATGTGTATGAGTATTTCGGTAATTCCAACAAGTTCCAGCCTTAACAGTCATACTAGACCGGAACGAACTTCCGAGCATGTATATTGGCAGGTACGGAATTTTCTCATTTACCTATGTGTATGAGGGGGGTATTACATGATACCTCAGGATACAAAATGGGGCGCAGCCGATATTTTGAACGTTATCGAAACTTCTTCGTCAATATATAAATTGTCGGAAATCGTCAAAATAAATTTAGAGAAACAATTAAATGTAAACTTCAACAAATAAATATCATCAAACATTAATAAACTTTAAGTGTTAACATTTGGAATATAAATTAGTATCCTTGTGTTATGTCCGATCGAAAATTATAAATTGTATTTAAGTCACGGTCTTCCTGAAAAATTCAATGAGTCACCTATGTAATTGTCCGAAATCGTCAAAATAAATTTCGAGAAACAATTAAATGAAAACTTCAACAAATAAATCTCATGAAACATTAATAAACTACGAGTATTGACGAATGCAAATTGGTATCATTGTATTATGTTTGGTCGAAAATTACAAATTGGATATAACTCGTGGTCTTCCCGAAAAAGTCAATGAATCACCAACATAAAATTGTCGGAAATCGTCAAAATAAATTTAGAGAAATAATTAAGTGAAATTTTAACAAATAAATCTCATCAAACATTAATAAACTTCAAGTGTTGACATTCGCAATACAAATTGGTATTGTTGTAATATGTTCGGTCGAAAATTACAAATCAGATATAAGACTAATAATATTTAAATTTATAAACACTAAAATGCATTGTAAAAATCATAAATACATCATATTCTTATTTTGGGACTAAATTTGTCAAATTATGTAAATTTTGGGGACCAAATTAGCCATTCAAAGTTTGGGGACTAAAATTGTCATATTTTGCAAACTTTGGGGAGAATTAACGCCGTTAGAGAACAAATTTCTCAAAAACCCGAAATTTTGAGGACCAAATTTGTGTAATTAAAGTTTGGTAACCAAATTTGCCACAAATTACAATTATGTGAACTAATTATGCCACACACATACATTTGGAAATTGGTTTTGCAAAAATAATTATAGTTTGGGAATCGATTTTGCATATATTAAACTTTTTTGGTTGGTTTTGCCAAAATTAAAAAGTTTGGAAACTAAAATTGTTCAAAAATCCAAATTTTTTGGATAAAAAATGTCTTCGGCCCCGCTTTTATATGTATATTTTATTTTTGAGATTTTCAAAAAAATAAAAAAGCCCAATTTCTATCCTATGAGTGCAGAATTGTTGACCAAATGCATCTTAACGTCATCGGATAGATCGTAATAAAGATTAGGGAGAAATTTATAGTTTGGCAAATAAATATATATGAAAAAATGTAGACTTAATTCAACTATCATTTTTTAATTTTTATCGATTGTCAGTTCTGATTACTCAATTACGAAGAATGCACAATACTTCCTTCCAATGTAGAAAGTATGTCAATTGATATAATTACCACAATACCCCCAAGTCATTCTAGTCTAGTCAAGTCCTAACCCGTCAAATAACCCATAATTCTAACTTATGAGCAACATCAATCTCCACGGCCATGTAGCCAAGTTCAATCTCGGTGCGGAGAACATCAATGTTAATGCATGAATTTGTAGTAACGGGTTGTCGCTTTGCTGGGTTGGACATTGTTAAAAATAAACCGGGTCGGCTCTACGTGCGTAGGCGTCGGCAAGTTGATGGTCGATGTAATGGATGGTCTACATATAGGAACATATGATACCAATCGAAGGATGTCGACCAGTGGTATGGACGACGGATTAATGACGACCGACGACAATTCTTTCATGGTCGGTGTCCGGTGAAGGATATGTCAACAAAGACTGCGCCAACCCATTCCAGACGGCATCACATGACTTTTAGAAGATAAAAGTCAGTGTTATGGGCTCGAGGAACAATTTTTAAAACTACGATGAGATTCAATAATTGTTTATTCCCCTTTATCTCCTATAAAAAGGGGAAGGGATGAAGGCTGATGACATACTCAATAAGTTGGATACTATGCACTCGTGAGATGCACTGAATACTCTATGTGTTCAAATCTTGCGTTGCATCTTGTATTTCCCTTTCATTGAGTAATACTTCTTCTAGGTTTGAAAACCCGTGGGTTTTTCTCCCAGATTTAGTGTTTCCACTGATTACCAGTGGTCCTCATAAACAAATAATTCTAATATTACGGTGTGAAATTTCCACTCATAACATTTGACGTCGTCCGTTGGGACTTACTGGTATACTCATTGAGAAACTCTCCCAGCTAACACTTTCTTTTTATTTGCACCATTCTTCTCTACGAAAAACCAAGAATATGTGGAAGCTATGGAGGCTCAGAACAAACAAAAGTCCACAATAGCATTGCATGACAAAAAGTAATTACCCTGGATCCGCAATCTATGCGGAAAATGATGGAGAAAATAATTTGCGACCTCCGTCAGTCGATCCTCGCTTCACGGAAAAAGTTAGTCGCCCAACCCCATGGGGGAGATCTTCTTGATGGCAACGTTCCGATCAGGTAAACACTGAGGACCATCATTTGGGAAACCAAAGTTATGATGTTGAAGAAATCCTACGTTGTGCCGATCGAATTCCATAAAATGAGTTGCCCCAAGGGATAAGCGTCGACCTCGACCAGATGCGTATCCAAGAATTGGTGGACGAGCTTGATGTCATCAAAAGACGATGACCAGGCCTAGATGTCGAGCAATGACCTGCTTTCTAGGTTCGGTAAATTTTTTTGAGATGTAACAATAAAAGTGTTAGGGTTTAGAGATACTCAGTTTTACAGTCGTCCCTACGACCGTAGTTAGCACTGGATTTGCACTAGATATGGAGCCTTTTCTTTAGATCTGTTTTCGATATGAAGAGTTCCCGAGGAGTTCTTAGTAATTAAGTCTGAAACTCAAAGAATTGCAAGTAGATTTCAAACAAAAGTTTGTCACATATATATTTGGGATCCGAAAAGTTTTCTCACATAACCAATATTTAGATTCAAGGCACATATAGGTTTTAGGTTAAAAAGTCTAAGAAAACTCAGGCCAATAACGTAAACGTTAATAGGTTCTATAAGTTTACATCTACCTCAGTCTTAGAATAGCTTCCACGGTTTAACACACAGAACTCAAACCAGAGGTTCAAGAACTTTGTTTAACAGTCACATAAATTGACTAGCAGTCGTTCAAGTTCAACCAGAGAACAAGAACAATTATATCTCATAATAATCACGCAAAATAACTCAAGCCTCAGTCACAAAAAGTCAGATAATCGTCCATGTTCAACTAGTGAACATGAACAACTTAAGGGGGATACCAAATATAATGCATTGGTGGCATATTCTTCCCGCGGTCGGAAGAATAACTTAGGCAGAATGCAGAGTGCAAGAGCCGATCGATGAATTGGGGAAAGTCAAAGAATCATGGGAGTCCGATTGTGTGGAATTGTGGAAAGAAGGGACACTTCCGTAGAGAATGCAAGAAGTCGAAGGAGGAGAATTCAGAATCGGTAGCGGCTGAATGTGGCGATGCATTTGAACTTTGTCTTGAGAGTATAGTAGACTCATGGGGGGTTGACCAAAGTGTATCTTTTCACTTATGTTTAAATAAGAAGTTGTTTAAGTTTTTTAGAGTAGGGAATTTCAGGAAGGTTTATCTTGTCGATGGGAAGTTCTTAGAGATCAACGGTCGAGGTGATATATCGATCAAATCCTCAAATGGTTACTCTTGGACATTAGAGGATATGATATATATACCTGGACTGAGTAAGAAATGATATCGGTCGGACATGTGGATTTTAAAGGGTAGAGAATGTCTTTCGGGAGCGGTCTGTGGAAAGTGACCAAATGAGCTTTGGTCGTCTGTAAAGGAATCAATTCCGGGACTTTGTACGTAGAGAAACCGATCGGCACAAATCGGACCGATCGACTCTCACTACACTAGAGATCGATCGGTCACATGAGTACAGATAGACTCAGGACCGATTGATGTTGCTGACAATCGTCTTGGCCACATGAGTGAGAAGGTCATGAAGATCATGTCCCGGATAGGCTTATATCCGACCTTTGAGTCCAAAGAGGTCGGATTCTGTGAGAATTGTGTGCTTAGCAAGAAAAAGAGAGTATTATTTACGAAGGTGAAGCGAGATCAAAAAACCAGCAAGCAGTAACTCGTGCATACCGATGTGTGGGGTATGGCAACGGTTGAGTACATTGGAGGCTTGAAGTACTACGTCACCTTCATTGACGATTATGCCCGGAAGGTATGGGTATATTTTCTACGGAATAAATCTTATATATTTCACACATTCAAAAGGTGGAAAGTAAAGGTGAAACCAAGTGGAAGTGTCTGAAATCAGACAATAGAGGAGAGTATAATAGAGAGGAGTTCAGAGACTTCTGTTTGATGAACGGTATTGATCTCGTCTAAAAATATTTTGGGTATATATTTTTATATCAGTCAATTACTTTAATTATTTGGAATTTAAATGTTGTGGGAACATGAGCGATATACGAGGTTTGGCTCACAATGTGTGAGCTTATGTCCTTGTGAGAGCAAAGCTCTACCTTGGTTTCCACTATAATACTCAAAGGTTACAAGTACATTCAAAGAGTAATGATAATTTGAACGAAAGCGGCCGGGAAAACGATCAAATCCACTTCGTCACACTCAAAAAGGACTCAGTCGCGAGTTTATGACGAAAACTCGTGACTATTTATGAAATGTCACGAACAGCACAAAATCTCGCGACCGGTAAAAAAATCTCGCGACAACGTTCACAATGTCGCGGCAAGGTTATAAGCTCGCCACTGCACGCACAAACTCGCGAATACACTCAAAACCTCGCGACTCTAAGCACAATCTCGCGGATTCAGGCAAAAACTCGCGAGTCGTAGAATACAGTTAGGTAAACACTCTCCCTTGGGAAGTGTGATCACAGTCCAAACCCCATTTCAGTGTCATGTGGCTCATATTTATAGAAAAATACAACCCAATTAGTAAACTTCAGCCCATGAGCCCAATTTCATTTAATTTAGTCCAAAGTACTTAAATAATATCTAATTAAATTGGAATAAAAACCATACTGTTAGGAAGTTTCGGAAATGCATCTCAGTCGAGAATTACACGGAAATGTCGATGAGAAGATACCGGAAAACATCGCATACTAATTCCTTTCCTCCAAATATTGAATATGCCGCCAAAAGTATCGCCACAACTTACCGGCGTAATCCACGGGTGCCAAATTACAAAAATACCCTTGGCCCCATTTAGAGCAGAAACGACAATATAGTGGTCGCATGTTGCCCGGAAGGTCCAAATGATGAAAAAACCCCTAAAAATATACCAGGATGCAAATACATGAGAATAACGAAAATACCATCTAGACACGTCGGACAAGCTTCCGGGGTGTTATAATACCGAAAATACTGCCGGGTAATATCAATAGTCCCCTAGTTTTCAGATTCAGACTCTAAGTTGTAAACCACACCATATTAGCTCATCCCGAAAGTTGAATATTGTTAGGAAAATTTTTCGAGAAAACCATGAGTAGGCTCGGAATCGTACCGTTGACGTTATCGTTTCGACACTAAGAACGTTAGATTCTGAGAACGGGCAAAAATATCGGGATTTTTCGACCCGGAAATCCGCCACTGTAAATTCTATGTTATGTCCTCATAACAATCTCACTTGCACGAACTCTACACCCATCTCGACATTTTGCCAAAATCTCGCGGATACCACCCTTGAACAGTTATCCACGACATCGTGTCGTAATCTCGCGATTACGTTCAAAACCTCGTGACTCACTTGAATATCAGCTTAACTAACTTTGCTTGCAAAACGTCACGGCTACTCGCACAATCTCGTGACTGTTTTCAAAACGTCGCGACCTCCTTGATCGAACAGTAACACTCGCGATTTTTGGTATGAAAACTCGCGAGACACTTAGTAAAATTGTGAAAATAATTGTGAACATAATTTTGAACTTAATTTACCAATGGCTTCCGATTCCGCCCGAACTTCGAATCCCGATACCTCATCGTCTCATTCCTCGGACTCCTCATCCAACTCGTGGAGTTCGAATTCCAGCATGTCCCCCTTTCCACATTGCACCTCGAACTTCAATCCACATTTTTTTTAGCGAATTGCTCAGCTTGAAAACTCTCTCAGCCGTCCGAATGCCGTGGTTAAAGCCCTTAGAACTTTTGACCAACCTTATTGCTGGCACGCTCGGAAGTGGAAATCTGTCGTGGAGGAATACCACCTCCCTTCCGATTGTGTTCTATACCAACCTGGACCTACTGACCGGATTTTGACTCCACCGATAGCCACTCACACGATTTGTTTGGATTACCTAGAGTGTGAGCTCCGCTTTCATCTTCACTATTTCCTTGTAAAAATGATTACTCAATTACGAATTCACATTTTTCAGCTTAACCCAAATTCAATCTCTTTCGTGACCGCCTTTAAAATTTTCATATAAACGAGTCGTATTCCTTGGACCATCGATCGTTTTATCCAAATTTTCCAAATTAGTACCGCCAGCCCTTACGGTGCACATGGTTGTATTTTCTTTCGCTTGAGGCACCAGAGTAGTCCCTTCCCGTTTTGCACTCCCTAGTCAAATCATGACTGGAAAAAAATTTCTTTTTTGTAACCGGTGTCGGGACCACGAGATTGTCTCCACTCAGCCTTCCTTGGCGGTTCCCTGTTGAAGGGGAACCATTTTTCCCTGAAACATACTATTCCATTCCTCGGGCAACCATTCCGAGACCTTTAAAGAAGACACTTCTCGATTGTGCCAGATCGGATGATGCAGACTGGACTGCGAAGACCTTATTTTGTAAGCAATGACTCTCTCGGATAAAATAGTCACCTCTACCGAAGATACGGCCTCAGAGCCATATACCAAAGAGAATGGGCTAAATCCAGTGATAGACCGTGGTGAGGTCCGATACGCCCACATTACATTATGCAGCTCATCTACTCATGAGGCTTTAGATTCATCTATCCTTGTTTTTAGCTGCTACAAGATGATACGATTAATAACTTCCGTAAGCCCGTTCGTTTCTGGATGTCCACGGATGTAAATCGTTGTTGAACGCCATAACACTCGCACCATTCGTTAACTCGTTTCCAAGATAATTGTGTTCCGTTATCTGATACTAAAATTCTGGGAATTCCAAATCGATATATAATATATCTCCAAATGAAACTTATAACTTCATGTTCCCGGACTCGGGCCACAGCTTCGACTTCTACCCACTTAGAGAAATGTTCCACAGCCATAATATAGAATTTCTTTTGGCTAGGTGAGGTCGGGTAAGGACCAAAAATATCGATGCCCCAAGTGTCAAAAGGACATGTTGTTGGCAGAGGTTTCATGTTCGCCTTCGGCACATGATGCACATTCGAGTGGAACTGGCAAGCGGAACAAGCTCGGACAAAATTCACACAATCTTTTATTACTATTGGCCAAAATACCCGACCCTCTTAACTTTCATTGCCAAATATCTACCTGCTGAGTGGTCACCACAGTCCCCGGCGTAAACTTCTTCCATAATGGCTTTTGTTTGTACTGGCGACAAGCATCGAAGATAGGGTCCTCCAAAATTTTTCTTGTATAACTTCTCATCTACATACACAAAGCTTGTGGCTCTTCGCATTGTCCTGCGGGCCTCGCCTTCATCAGCGGGTAATTCTCTCTTAACAAAATAATTGACAATCACATCCATCCAATAAGGTTCATCTGTTACTACATCTAATAAAAACCATGTATCGTTCAAAAGTTCCAAGCTTGCAACTTCGGCGGTCTGTCTCTCTGCATCTAATGGATCATAGTCGTTATTTTTGAGTCATCTGAAAGTTCTAAGATCGTGGCTAACTTTGCAAGATTGTCAGCACGGGTGTTTTCCTCTCTCGGGATATATGTAAAAACGAATGTCTTAAGGCCTTTCGCCACTTCATTCAACTTGTCTAAGTGCATCCACATATGCTCACCTTTTGTGACAAAAGTATCTGCAAACTGGTTCACTAATAACTGTGAATCGGAGTGAGCATGCAAGCAAACAATTCTAATCTAGACTGCTAAGTTAATACCAAATATCACGGCTTCGTATTCGGCGACGTTGTTAGTTGCAGAGAAGCGCAGTTTTACAGCATATTCATGTTCCTCACCAGACTTTCTTTCCCTAAAATAAACGCCGATACCGGCTCGCCCAGCAGAAATTTATCCAACGACAAATGCATCCATGTATTCCTCGCTACCCAATTCTTCTGATCGAGTCATCTCCACTATGAAGTCCACTAAAATCTAGGCCTTTAAAGCTCGTCTCGAGATAGATTCAATATGATACTGCCCTAACTCCATATTCCACTTTTCTAGCCTGCAAGAGGCATCGATTTTCGATAGAACACTTTTGATAGGTTGATCTGTTAAGACCGCAATATGGTGTCCTTGGAAGTAATGTCCTAATTTTCGAGAGGCATCTATTAAGGCTAACACAAATTTCTCTAAATCCGTATAGCGAGATTCAACTCCTAGCAATTTCCTGCTGACATAATACACTGGCCTATGCTCTTTGTTGCTAAGCCTGACTAAGGCGGCACTCACTGTCTCTTTAGATACATCTAAATACAAACCTAATGGTTCCCAAGGGGATGAGGGAGACATAAACGGTGGTTTACTCAAGTAGTCTTTCCGACTCTCGAAAATCATACTGCATTCATCATCCCAATACAATAGATTTGTCTTACAACGGTAAACTTCTCTCTACAGATCGCGAAATAAAACGATTCAATGATGCTAATCGACCTGTTAATCTTTGGACTTCTCTAACAGTTGTCGGAGGAGTCATTTCCTGGATGGTTGTTATTTTAACAAGGTTCATCTCGATTCCCCTTTCTGATTCCATAAATCCAAGGAATTTTCCTCCCTTTACACAAAAGGCACACTTAAGTGGATTCAATTTCATTCGATATTTCCTCAATGTATCAAAACACTCATTCATATATTCAATGTGATTATTCCCGTGCTGGCTTTTTATCAATATGTTATCAATTTAAACTTCCAAACATTTTCCAATCATATCCTTAAATATCGAATTCATTAGACGTTGATAAGTGGCCCCAGCATTTTTCAATACGAATGACATAACTTTATAGCAAAAAATACCTTTATTGGTCATAAAAGAGGTAAACAACTTGTCTTCATAATTCATAAAAATTTGGTTATAACCCTTAAATACGTCTAACATACTAAGGAATTCAAAGCCACATGCCCCATCCACCATCATGTCAATGCCCGGTAGCCGATATGGATCCTTCGGGCATGCTTTATTCAAATCGGTAAAATCAATGCAGACTCTCCAGCCATAATTCGACTTCGGGACCACTACTGCATTCGCGACCCAATCCGCGTATTTGACAGGCTCTATGAACCCCGACTACAACAAACTTTCCACTTCCTCATCAATGGCTCTTTTTTTCTCAGGGGAAAACATCATCTTTTTTCTAATAAACTGGTCGCACATATGGGTTAACATTGAGTCTATGAGAAAAAACTTGAGGTCTACCCCCACATAATCCTGATAATACCAAGCAAAAATATTTATATTATTTTGCAAAAAATTAATTACCTCATTTTCAAACTCTGGCGTCATCTCAGAAGTTATTATCACTGTCTTTTCCGGGTTATCAGAGAATAAAGGCACTGTCTTAATGCCTAAGGGTTTCATCTTCATCTCATTTTCTTTATATTTCCTATTGTAAGATGTGTCAGCTGAATCAATAACTTCTTCGGATAAGACTTCCACCATACAAACAGGTTTCTTTTCTTTCGAACAATCCATACCACTCCTGCACATTATGTTATAGCAAGAACGCGCCAATTGCTGATCTCCTTTCATTTTTCCAACACCTGAAGGTGTGGGGAATTTCATCATCAAATGTGGTTGAGAAACCACAGCCCCAAATAAATTCAAAGAACTCCTCCCGAGAATCGCATTATAAGGAAGTATAAGGAGATTCACGACTACGAATTCTACTAACAAAGTCCTTGATTTTCCTTGATCTCCCAAACTGATTGGCAGAAAGATAGATCCCTCAGCAGCAACAACACAATTATTAAAACCAACCAATTTTGTTTGCACCGGCTGGATCTTGGTGGTTACCTTCAAAGAAATTTTTTCGAAAGCTGCAATAGTCAATATATTGGTAGCAGTTCTGATGTCGACTAACACTCGAGAAACAAGATGATTTGCAATAACAGAAAAGATGATGACAGCATCGTCCTGCAGTGCGAATACTCCGGATAAATTTTATTAGGGAGCTATTAGGTACCTGGCCCACGCATTCATACCTAAACCATCTCAATAAATTTTCTTCAATAGAAAAAACGTTTTAAATTCAACGCCTACTCGTTTTTTAATCTTTACACAGTATAGCTTACGCGACTTGTTTGTTTTGCAGACAAAATAATGGCTCCAGCTAAAGACCACTCAAAGTTGGGTGACATATTGAGATCGCTCCGTGCTCTAGTTGCCGAGAATGATGAGTTAATATTCGAGATGGCGCCGGGGGCTCCGAACCGCACCGCCACGCCCAAGCTGGCCCTAAGTACACAAGAGATTGAACCACCAACTGATGAAGTCAGGCCCGTTACTCTCCCACAGCCTGCTACAATAATGGAAAATCTCGAGCAGGTAGAAACTGAGCCTGCTGCAGAGGTCCCTGAGAGTCCTGAAGATTTGATTCTTGTGTCCCGGCGATTGGAGCTTACTGCCAAAGAATTTACCCCTGACGAGGGGATGTATGATTTCGCCGAGACACTAGTCGACGTGATCTGGGATGACGAAGAGGGAGAAATCAACGGGGTCAACCGATAGGCCCTGTGGTAGAGGAGATGATACATGAGTCCCATTTGGAGATGGAAACAATCCACGAGACTCGTCCGGATAAGGAAAAAAGGTCGGTAGAGGGCCCCACCATTTAGGAATTAACGGAGCCCATTAAGAGGAGTGGGACAACTGCTGAATTACTCGATGCCTTCCGAATAAGGGATATTCCGAGACTCACCGTGAAGGAATATCACGAGATAGGTCGCCAGGCCGGTTTTGTCCTAATGAGAGACGGAGTGTCCCACCGGATCCCGAAGGATGACAGGGTATACAACAGGTCGGCCTTGATGTATTTCATCGAAATCCAGAGATGACCACACGGTGCTTACTAATTTCAGTCGGGCGATGGGCCACCTTGTAACGATTCGTCGTGCAGGGGGAGAGGTTCGTACTGACCATTGTTGCTCCAAAAATTATTTGCCTCGTCTTTGATATGTACATATACTCATAACTCTTGATTTTATTTCAGATAGAGCGGGCAGTCGTGGAACTGAGTACCGCGGCTGCAGTAGGGGAATACTGCATGGTCAGGCTTTCGGAGCTTGACTGTCCGAATATAATCGAGGAGCAGACAAAAAAAGCCGCAGAGAAATTAATTCAGAATCAGCGGGAAAAGCATGCCCAAGACATGGCCGCACTCCGGGAAGAACATAGCAAGGAGATCGAAGCTTTAATCCGAGCTCATCATAGCGAATTAACGGAGTGTGAAGCCTATCCCGTTGGGAAGAGGCATGCTCTTGAGCAGTCCATAGATACCCTCAAGGCAAACGAAAATTACCCTCAGGACAAACTGAAGGAAACCAAGGCTGAGACTGAGGACAAGTTGAAGAAGGCCAAGGATGCCAATGCAGCTGATAAGAAAGCTCTCGGGAATGCCACTGAGGAGATTAAAGAATTGATATCGAAGAATGAATCCCTCCAATCTACCGTAGATCGTCTCCGGACTCGAGCTGCTAGTTTACCGTCCCAGTTAAATGATTGCTTCCGGAAATTAGTGTGGGAGTTTATTGTACACTCCCCGACCTTCCGGAATTTGGATGCACTGGCGAATGCGAAAGCTTGTGTCATGTATTTCTTTAGAGGGAGTGTCCAGACTCAAAGAATCATGTGCTATACCTAACGCCTAAGGAGCCCAATTTATAGAGAAATCTAGTCCAATTAGTAAACTTCAGCCCATGAGCCCAATTTCATTTAATTTAGCCCAAAGTACTTAAATAATATCTAATTAAATTGGAATAAATGCCATATCGTCCTGAAGTTTTGGAAATGCATCTCAGTCGAGAATTACTCGGAAATGTCAATGAGAAGATACCGGAAAACCTCGCATACTAATTCCATGCCTCCAGATATTGAATTGTAGCCAAAAGTATCGCCACAACTTACCGGCGCAATCCTCAGGTGCCAAATTACAAAAATACCCTTGGCCCCGTTTAGAGCCGAATCTGTCCGAAATTGACAGAAACGCTAATATAGTGGTCGCATGTTGACCCGGGAGGTCCTAATGACAAGAATACCCCTGAAAATATACAGTGACTCAAATATATGAGAATATCGAAAATACCATCTAGCCATGTCGGACGAGCTTCCGGGGTGTCATAATACCAAAAATACCCCCGGGTAATATCAGGTATTAAGCTTGATAAATCGGTCCCGAACAAGCCAAGGCAAAATGAGTTGCCAAACGCATGAACCGAACGTTAAATGAGTGTGCCCGTTCGATGAGATTGCACGCTGGTCTGCCAAAGATCTTCTGGGCGGATGTTGTGAGTACGGCAACATACCTGAGCAATCAGAGTCCATCGATATCACTGGATTTTGAGTTGCTCGAGGACAAGTGGACTGGGAAGGAGGTGAGGTTTGGTCATCTCATATTATTTGTTTGCGTTGCCTATGTCCACATAGACCGTGAGAAGAGTGATAAACTTGATGCTAAAGTTGTAAAGACTATTTCGTTGGTTATGGAGTTGGTTATTTTGGTTACCGCTTCTAGTATGAAGGGAAGAAAGTAATTAGATCGGTCGACTCAACCTTTAACGAAGATCAATTTTACAATGATACTATCGCAAAGACTAAGAGAAGTCTATGGAGGTGATAGTTGTCATACAATCAAACGCGAGTAGTGGACCCCTAGACCGATCGGAGGAGCCGATCGGTATCATTTCTGACGAAGATTCAGAATCTCATTCTGATCGATCTGATACCAATTAACAGAATGAAGACAATGTGACATATGACAATGTCAAACCTGTGTTGAGGCGGTCGACCAGAGAGAGATCATCCGTTCAGTATACTCCTGCAATGTATAACACATTGTTGACTGACCATGGTGAGCAGGAGAATTTCCGAGAGGGTGTTTAGTCTCATGAGCAAGAAAAGTGGGAGTTTGCTATGAAGGACGAGATGCCATCCTTGTCGAAGAAGAAGACTTGGGTCTGGACAACATTGCCGAAACGTGGATTTTGAGTATAGTGGCTACATAAAATTACAATCTTGAACAGTTGGATGTGAAGACTACTCTCCTTCCTGGTGATCTGAAGTAAGAGATTTACATGGCATAACCCGAGGGATTCAAGACGCATGGTAAAGAAAATATAGTCCAAAAGGTGGTAATGAGCTTGTTTGGAATGAAGCAAGTTCCTCAGCAGTGATACTTGAAGTTTGATTCCTTAATGATTGAACGATGATTCAAAAGATACGAGAAATACAACTTTTTTTATCTCCGAGGGGGCAAAAGTACATACGTAATCATTTTACTGTATGTCGATGACAAGTTGAACGCAATGGGTGACATGGAGGAGATAAAACAAGTTAACGCAATGGGTGACATTCGAGATGAAGGGCCTGGGACCGGCCAAGCAGAATATGGGAATGAGAATCCCGAGAGATCTACAAAAGGGTACGCTTACCTTGTCTCATAAAATATATATTGAAAAAATGATTGATCGGTATCAAGTTGAATACTTGAAAGTGACTAAAACACCTTTGGAAACACACATGAAACTCTCAAATGAGTAGGTCGATGATCGATCAGAAGGCTAAGAGATGAAGAATGTGCCATACTTTTCAGTGGTCGGCAATTTTATGTATGCAATGTCTGTACGAGACCTGATATTGCACATGGAGTGGGAGTCGTGAGCAGGTTCATGTCGAACCCTTGGAAAGAACATTGGGAAGCAATGATACCTCAAAGGGTCATCAAATCGGCAGCGATGTTTTAGAAGGTGACCGATCGAATTAACATAGTACGTGGATGCCGACCTTGGAGGAGACTTAGACTATCGGAAAAGTACATGAGGATATGTATTTACTGTCGGCAGTATAGCTGTTAGTTGGAAGTCGAAGTTGCAAAAGTGTGTCTCACTTTCCTCAACTGAGGCAGAGTATGTTGCAATTTCCAAAGCAGAAAAGGAGATGGTATGACTCCAGAATTTCCTAATGGAGATCGGTAAAGGGATCGATTAGCGGACTTTGTATAGTGACAGTCAGAGCACCATATGTTTGGCGAAGAATCTAGTATTTCATGCATAGACAAAGCACATTGAGTTGAAGTATCACTATATTAGATATCTGCTCAAGACAAAGGTGCTTCAATTGATAGAGATCAAAGGCACTGAGCATCCGGCAAATATGCTGGCGAATGAAGTCACTATGGCAAAACTAGAGCTATTTCATAACTCTAGTATGACTCACCAAGTGAGTTGGTGAGCGGACACTCTCAAGAGGAGATGCATCTTCGATCTCAAAGTGAGATATTGTTAAGTGTGGAGATCAATATTGTTGTCGATTGGTCACACATGGATGACGGTCGACATTGGTGTCGATCGGGCGCACTCAGTGGATGGTCGATATTGGTGTCGATCGGTCAAGGAACAAGCATGCAATACCGAAAGTGACAAATTGACCGAGGCACGCAATCCGATGATATGAAATGGAGGCAATAGGTCAAGGACTGAACTAAGATAATGTTGGGCCCTCTTGTCTAGGATATTGTCAGTTATGGAAGAAGATATTAAAGGAAACAAGATCATATCAAATCAATATATATGAACGCATATATATGATTTGATCATGGATAATCATATATGGGGATATGATCAAATATTAGAAATATTTGTTAGTTACTTTAATTATCTCAATCACCTCATTTATATAAGGAGGTCTTATGGTTCATTGTTACTCACTTCAATACTCTTTTATTCTGAATTTTCTCTTCGTGTGTGTGTTATATTCTTCTCAAGTGATATTGAATTTGGTCGTTCCGCCGATCACGTGGTTTTCTCATCCCGAGTTTCCACGTTAAATTTCTTGTATCGTTGTTTTTTCTTTTGTTTTAATTCTCGGGTTCTACTTAATTCATCGATGTTGTTTGCACACGTGTTTAATCTCCAACATATTTATCAATTGAAGACTCTTAAAAGGTAACTTCATCATATTTTTCTTCTTCAAAAGCAACTCTTGTCTTATAATCCATGAGGTTTTTCACTGAATTTGCTTCCAACATTCTGAATTCTCCAGTATTTCAGTGTAATATCGCTTTTGTGAGATAAATATCTCACATTTTCCTTTTGTGTGATTTTTATCCCATGAAAATAATTCATCTCACCGAGATCTGACATCTCAAGCAAGTACCTCACTTTTTTGAATTCATTGATATAAATTTGTTGATTAGAATTGATAAGTAAACAATTAGTATGATAACTTCAGTTTTTTTAGGAATACCGAGTGATCAGTCACTTATTCATTTAATCCATGATTGGAAAGCAGACTTCATTTGTTCTTCTATGACATTTCTCCACTTTTTATCACGTGAAGGTTTTGCAAATGATTTAGGATAAGAAATTCCAACACATGTATTAGCAAATTAATCACTAATTGGTGTGATCCAACTATATGTGACATATTCATAGATCATGTTGGACCGTCATAACTCATCATGTTTGTTTCAGATTTGATCTCCTTCGTACAACTCCTTTAATCTGTCCCACATAGCTTTTGGCGTTTGGCAATATGCAATTTATCGAATTCTTTCAAACAAAACATCATGTAGTATCGTCATGGCCTGGTATAAATATAGTATATTCTTCATATATTTTTTTCTATGGCTCAGTAGCAGTAAGAGGTCATGATGTCTCTGATATCTCTCCACGACATTTCATAGGTTCATTGACAAGAGAAGTAGAGTTGTTTCTCTCTATTGAATGGGAAAAGATTGGTGTGATGGATTCAGCAAAATTTTATATTTTATCAACAAAAGATACAAACTGTGGTATGTAAGAACTGTGCCTTTTATTAAACATAATCTTGCAACAATGAAAAGCCAAATATATAAACATGATAATTCTAACTATAAATCCTATAAAGTCTCAATTATTTAGGATCTTTGAAATGAATAGAAATATCTTGAATGTTTTGATTTGCTAAAGAAAAGCAACCGCATTTGCCTTCTCCTTTCTTTATTGGGCTTGTTTGGTACCGTGGTGAGAAAGTGCGGTGGGGTGTGGTGAGGTGTGGTGTGAGAAACTATGGTGAGTTAAACGCATTTATTATAACATGATTTTTAAAACTGTTTTGTAAAAAACAGCGGTGTGATGAACGTGATTTTAATAAAAGTACATATTTACCCTCAAGATAAGATAGTCTTATTCGAAAAGTTTGAGAACGAGAAATTGTGTCGTTATCAATAAATATAAAATTTTCATATTGGTTATGACACTAGTATATCGGCCGGCACCATTTTTTGTTTTTTTAACTTAAAAAAAAATTAAAATAATAATACCGATATTGCCCAAAATTTAGCGGTGTACCGTGTGATATGAAAACATTGAATAATATTTTTTTATGGTTGGAAAAAAAAACTAGCAAAACGGGATATCGGGCGATATCGGTCAGTATACCGCCGGTATAAAAGATATGATAAATATGATAGAATGATAACATTAAGTGATGTGTATAACTAATAAAGACATTTTAGTCTTTTACAAAATCGCGTTGGGATGATTACTGCTATTAGCAGTGGTGGCGAAAACGCAAAAAAATAAGGATGAACGCACAACAATTTAACTTATGTTTTGTGAAATCACGTTTTAGGAAATTGCGTTGAACGCACTTTGGTTCTGATAACCATCCCAAACAAACCCATTATCACTTCATGAACCTTCATTGGATTGGATACGATGGTTATGTTGGGTCTTAACTTCATGGTTTGGGCCTAGTCCCAACACTATCTAGAATAGAACGGCTTTTAGATGATCGTGCAATTATCGTTTCATATCTCTGTTTCATATCTCTGAAGATTTGGACCGATTGGTTTCAAATGTATTGTTTTATTCACTTATTGAAATGCTCTAATCCCTTGATGATGTTTCTAATTTGAGTTCCTGGAAGAATAACGGAGGCCACCATCAAAGAGAACATAATGTGATGATATAGATATGGTAATAAAAGAAATACATGCACTCTTTATATAACTAAGGCATAAGATATGCATTTTATTTTTTCCTGGTATGTCCGATAGTTCGAATAACATTTGTCATCTTCTCAACTTGAAAATTCTTAAGCAAAATAATAACAAAGAATTTATATGTAGAAGTATATAAAATTCTAGTTCAACCCATCGACAAGGTATCTAATTCGATCCTAATTAAATCATTCGTATAATAAATCAATGTTGTTATCGAACGATCCGGTCCAATCTGACATTTTTTACACTGATGATGTTCAACAAACTGATTTAGACAAGTTTTCTATGGTAGATTTTTTTTTTGCGTGACTCAATGTTTTGAGTATAATAAGTACAGATTTGAGTATAGGTACAGATTCAACAACTCGTGACTCTTTCTTCCAGATACAAGAATAAATTATTCAATGTTAAAGGCAAAAGCAAAAGCAAATTATTGTTTTGCTTTCTTGAAATAGGATCGTATAATCCGATTGGTTTTGATATCCTTTAATTAAATATTAATAAAAGATTTAGTTTTATTTTAATATTTTACAAAAACCTTGTTTTTTAATTACAATTTATTTCATTTTTAAAACTTTAAAATCGATTAAACCAAAATTTAAGCATAGAAAACATGGACATTTAAAATATGCATTCAACTCTCAAAATTACAATAATATGAATTAATATATGGGTGTATTATGCAATTAAAAATTGTGGATGACCTTACATAATA
Source organism: Utricularia reniformis (assembly GCA_009725065.1). Classification (NCBI taxonomy): domain Eukaryota; kingdom Viridiplantae; phylum Streptophyta; class Magnoliopsida; order Lamiales; family Lentibulariaceae; genus Utricularia; species Utricularia reniformis. The sequence goes on along the minus strand of RWGZ01001037.1, from coordinate 92,006 downwards.
TTTTGATTCAATAATATTGCCTAGATTCAATGACTCTTCACGCTCATCCGTCTCGCCACGGCCAATGGTGATCCCATACTCCATAAACTCATATATCAAACGGCGGTTTACCAGCGTCAGACTCAGAATTTAAAGCCACAATCAGCTCCCTCTACGCAACCTTATTTCCACCAAACCCACCACCGCCGTTTAGTTCCGTCACCATTTTCATCCTCGAGGTTTCATCTATTCCTATCCCTCCCTCTACGTACAGTGTGATGGAAGATGATGTGATCACACTACAAGCACTCATTCTCCCAGGACAAGTCGAGGATCTCATCCTTGATCTTTCAGAGATAAATGCAGGAGCTAAAGACTCCCAATTTAGTGATTAAAATTCATGGAAGTTAACTTTCAGACTTTAAGATTAAAAGGGAAAGTTATCTCATGACCTTTTTTATTGTGCTAAATCATGATGTGTGTTTTATGCAAGACTCTGCCTCCTCCTTCTTTATAATGTTGGGTTCCGTTAAGACATTTTAATTATTATGGAAACTTGATGTTTTTCTGTTAGTCTGCTTGTGCTCCTCTGTTTTTCTTCCTCTTCTTTATTATGTTTTTGGTTACTTCTTGCCTTTACTCATGGCGTACAAGATGATGCCTCAAGAAATTGTTTGACAATACAACACAACAATCAAGCCATAAATGCATAACCACAATCTCTTTTATAAATCAAAGCACAACACAACCACACGTAACTCTCTGTCAACAAATTCTATCATGGTATCGGAGTTTTCTGTCCTGTAAACAAGACCCCATATACCTTTGACTTTCGCTGCACACAAACCGTTTATCATGGCTACAAGTCGCCCCCTTCATCTTCCTTAGTGCCTCTCCTCACAACCAGAAATTATCACTATTGGGCTATTCGGATGAAGCAGACTCTTCTAGCAATGGATCTGTGGAGTGCAGTTGAAAAACCAATACCAGAGCCAGCCATAGATGCACCAGAAAGAGCACCATACACTGAAAACCTTTTACGCCAACATAGAGCATTAGACACCATATGCAGCGTTATCTCAGAAGATGTCTGTATGACCTTGGTAGATTGCACCTCTCCAGCAGAAGCATGGGAAAGGCTAAAACTCAGCTATGGGGCAAATGAGCACTCCCACGTCGAGGGTGGAACCTTGTGGAGACAGTTTGATAATCTTAATATGGATGCATCTGAAACCATTCAAGATTTTTCTGAGAAGCTAGCTAAACTCACAAACAAGCTCAAGATAAGTGGCGAAGAAGTTACAGAAAAGAGGCTAGTAAACAAGATACTTTCAAGCATACCCGAAACATTTGACCCTCACATTGTTTCGGCTGAATACACAAAAGAATTCCAAGATATCACTCCCCAAGCTCTCCTAAACATGTTGATGAGTGCTGAATCAAAATTGAACTCGAAAATACTCGAGGGCCGAGAGCTAGCCTTCAGGACTCAGATGAAGGGGCCATACTTAGCAACTCCGAGAAATGGTGATCTTAAGGAAAAAGTAGGACCATATCCGCCCTGTGATTTTTGCAAACAAAAAAGCACACAACATCAGTCTGCTGGTGGCACCCCTCGAACATTTGCACCTACTGCAAACAATCAGGACATCTGGAAAGAGTATGTAATACCAAGAAAGAAGCACAAGCTCAAACTCAACCAGCAACTACAAACTTAGCTACTGAACTGGAAGTTGATCTTGATAATCTTCATCTGATGCTCATGACAAGAACACTTCCTTCTGTTTCAGACAAAAATATTTGGTTACTAGACAGCGGATGCACGAATCATATGTCGAACAATGCATCCCTCTTCAAAAGATTGGAAACTTGCAACAAATGGATCGAGGTTGCAAATGGCCAAATCACAAAGTCAAATTATGTTGGTGATGTTGAAATACAAGTTGAGGGTGGAAAAATAACAGTTAAAAATGTATTTCTAGTACATGAATCTCCTCACAATTTGCTTAGCCTGGGGCAACTTGCAGACGATGAAAACTTGGAAGTTTCTTTTCAGAATAAGACTTTTACCATCAGAGACAAATGTGGAGGAGCTGTCATAGAAGCAAAAGTAAACAAAGGAACATTCCCGGTTAATTTCTCCATGTTAGGGAAGCCTCTACTATGTCTCTCAACGGAAAACAATACTCTACTCTGGCACAAAAGACTCGGTCATTATCATAATGCTGGGATCACAAAACTGCATACTCAGGTACATGACATGCCTCCATTACCTCCGTACTCAACTATCTGCGATATATGCCAGGAAGGAAAATCAGTCAGACCATCATTTGGAGACAGCAGCTGGAGAGCCTATGAGAAACTCCACTTGGTGCATTCTGATGTGTGTGGATACATGAAGGAGCCAACCCCAAGTGGTAATAAATTTTTTCTTACATTTATTGATGACTTAACCAGGTACGTGTGGAACTACTTATTAAAGAAGAAATCAGAAGTCCCACATTACTTCAAATTGTTCAAAGCCATGGTAGAAAAACAAAGTGGATGCAAAATCAGAATGTTGAGATCGGATAATGGTGGAGAATACTTAGGAATTGATCTTACAAATCTGTGCAACGTAGAAGGCATTATTCATCAACTCACTGCTCCATACACTCCGCAACAAAATGGAATCAGCGAGAGAAAAAACAGGACAATCGTGGAAATGACTAGATGCCTCTTGTTTGGAAAGAAATTGCCTTCAAAGTTTTGGGGGGAAGCTGTAAGTACATCCGTCTATTTGATAAATATATTGGGAACAAAAGCTACAAGTGGAATTACACCGTATGAACTCTGGTTCGGGACAAAACCATCAGTAAGCCATCTAAGGATATTCGGTAGTATATGCTACATTCATGCGCCGAATGAAAAAAGGAGCAAGCTGGATGCAAAGTCTGAAGCTGGAATTTTTTTGGGTTATTCTGATTTTTCGAAGGCATATAGAATACTCAGTTTGAAATGTGATATTGTTATTATAAGTAGGGACGTGATAGTAGATGAAGGAAAATACTGGGACTGGGCAAAACACAGAATAGTGACAGACAGTGAGGAAGCTTGTGAAAATGGCATTTCAAGAAACTTTACCGATGAGCATAACAAAGGAAAAGTGCTTGTATCAAATCCTACACTCACAAATACAGAGCCACATCAAGCAATCCTGGTCCCTATTTGCCAGGAAATTAAAGAAGCAGTGGGACACCCCCCTCAAATTGCAGAAAACAGAAACATACATGCCGTGTATGAACCAGATCAACTTGATATTGTTGAAAATCTTGAACCTGAACACTTAAATCAAGGAGCCTATGATGCAAATGAAAGTGAACAAGAAGATAGTGATGAAGAAATTGACCACACACCTCTGCATTATAAAAGCTTGTCAAGAATCCTAGACTCATGCAACATGATCACCACAAAAGAACTAAGTAATTTAGAAATTGCTCTGGCTGATCCTGGTTGGCTAACAGCAATGAAAGAGGAAATGAATATGATCGAGAAGCACAACACGTGGTCCTTGGTACCAAAGCCTGCAAATAGAAAAGTAATCGGAGTAAAATGGGTGTTTAGGACAAAATTAAATACAGATGGCACTCTAAACAAATTGAAGGCTAGGCTAGTGGTTAAGGGATTTGCCCAACTCCAAGGCATCGATTACCTTGAAACCTTTGCACCTGTGGCCACGTTGGACACCATCAAACTCCTACTCAATATAGCAGCTTGTAACAACTGGAATGTCCAACATCTCGACGTAAAATCAACCTTTCTGAATGGAGTCCTACAATAACATATTTATATTGATCAACCCCATGGCTTCCCTAAATCTGGAAAGGAGCATTATGTATATCTGCTACACAAAGCTTTGTATGGCCTTAAGCAGGCCCCTCGGGCATGGTATTCCAAGATTGACGATCAATTTATGAGTTTAGGCTTTGAGAGAAGTCAAAATGAACCAACTGTGTATCTACTCAAAAGTGATGCTAGAATCTCTGTAATTATATCATTGTACATTGATGATCTACTTATTACAGGGGCAGATGAGGCACAGACCAAGGAACTGAAAGATAACTTAATGAAAACCTTCGAAATGACCGATTTGGGGTTGATGAGCTATTTTTTGGGAATGGAAATACACCAAGGAGTCGAATTTATCAGCATATCTCAGACAAAGTATTCTGCTGATATTTGCAAGAAATTTGGTATCATGGATGGAAAGATTTCACCTATTCCATTGAGTCTAGATGTTAAGCTAGGTAAGGAGGATGACTCGGAGCTCGCTGATGCCTCACATTATCGAAGCTTAATAGGAAGCCTCCTCTATTTGGCAGCAACAAGACCCGACATCATGTTTTCAGTAAGCTATCTTTCACGTTTTATGGTTGAGCCTCATGAAAATCATCTTCTTGCATCTATGAAAGTGTTGAAATATGCGTCTGGAACCAGACTTTATGGAATCAGATTCAAAAAAAATATTCCTATTGAATTGCAAGGCTTTGTAGACAGTGATTTTGCTGCTGACAAGCATGATAGCAAAAGCACAACAGGTTACCTATTTAGCATTGGTTCGGGTTGTTTTGCATGGAATTCAAAAAAACAGGAGGTAGTCGCACAATCAACTACGGAGGCTGAATACATTACTGGAGCAATTGCAGCCAACCATGCAATGTGGCTCTGGAAGTTAATGGATGATCTAGGGATAAAGCTTAAATCTCCCATTACTCTTTGGATTAACAACAAGTCTGCTCTAGCTATGGCTCAAAATCCTGTAAGTTTTGGAAGAACTAAGCATATTCGGGTAAAGTTTCATGCTTTCAGGAATTTCGTCAAGGGTGGTGTTATTAAGGTCAAGTACGTGAAGACTGATGATCAACTTGCAGACATGCTTACTAAACCACTTCGACCAAAATAATTCAACCATCTGCGAAAATTGTGTGGAATTGAAAAAATCCAAGCTGAAGAGGCTCCACAGCAAGGGGAAGTGATGGAAGATGTTGTGATCACACTACAAGCACTCATTCTCCCAGGACAAGTCGAGGATCTCATCCTTGATCTTTCAGAGATAAATGCAGGAGTTAAATGTTGGGAGGTAAACAAAAACATTTATACATGGGCTAACTCGTGATTATTGTTTTGTACGCCCAAACAAGAAGTCCAGTCCACCTGTGTAAAGACAAGCTAATGGGCTATACGCACAGGCCCAAATTGAATAAAACTGCCCTGGAATCAGCTTAAGACTGGGATTACACCATTGGCGAAGTAGGATGATGATCAAAATCTCTGAATCAATTCAAGAAGTGGGAGCAATCACTCACCGGCATTCTGAAAAGGCTTTTCTGAACATCACAAGAGAAGGAACAAAGATCGTATTTGTGCAAATTCAGATAATCTGGATACAAAAGAATCAAGGCTGCAGCAGTTCCTTTCGTATCCAAAACCAGTGTTCATTGTATTCCTTTTTCTCTTAGTGGATTAAGAATCAAGGTGTAAACCTGATTCTCGTGGTTTTCTCCGGGATTCTCCGGTTTCACGTAAACATCGCTCTTGCAATATACAATTCAAGATTAAAGGCTATACAAAACCAAAACACTTGATAATTACCTGGTTTTTCGCTCTGCTTGCAACGATCAGGAGGTGTTCTGAACCCCAACACTAAAGACTCTCAATTTAGTGATTAAAATTCATGGGAAGATAACTTTCAGACTTTAAGATCAAAAGGGAAAGTTATCTCATGACCTTTTTTATTGTGCTAAATCATTATGTGTGTTTTTATGCAAGACTCTACTTCTCCTTTTTTATAATGTTGGGTTCCGTTAAAGACATTTTAATTATTATTGAAACTTGATGTTTTTCGGTTAGTCTGCTTGTGCTCCTCTGTTTTTCTTCCTCCTCTTTATTATGTTTTTGGTTACTTCTTGCCTTTACTCATGGCGTACAAGATGATGCCTCAAGAAATTGTTTGACAATACAACACAACAATCAAACCATAAATGCATAACCACAATCTCTTTTATAAATCGAAGCACAACACAACGACACATAACTCTCTGTCAACAAATTCTATCACAGTGAACCAAATTTCATTGCTATCTTCAAGATTGTGGATCTCGACTTCCCCGTAGACGATCGTGAGAGAGAAACTTTGAGAAATAAGATGGGTAGCGATGTAATCATCTGTGGGTACACCTTGTTTTTTCCAGGTTATTTAACTTGTGCATCTAAACGATTGTTGTATATTGAAAACATATTCGTCAGGGATTGATATCAGAGAAAAGGGTTTTGGAAATGTTGTTGTCTGCTGTTTCGAAACAAGCGGTAAAGATGGGTTATATGTACGTGGAGTGGATGGAGCTTAAAGGGAATATCGAAGCTATTAGTTTTTATAAAGAAATGAGAGCGGAGATAATGCCAGAATGGAAGTTCGGTAGGCTTGAAGGTGATGCACTTGAAGCTTACGCCAATCTCTGAATATGTCATTGGTCTTGAAGATAATAATAAATGATTGTGTGTTTCATTGAATAATTAGTTTCTGGTTTTGGGATTTTACCAATGGAGTTCCCTTGTATTTTTCTTAATTATTTCTCTCTAAATGAAATAATTGTTTTTAATCTCAACAATCTATGCTAACGATATGCATTACATGACAAAATTTTGTTCTCAAAGTTTAATATGCGTTCAAAAATTGATTCTAAAATTTTAGGGATTGATTTTGCAACACATTCACAAAAGTTACTAAATTTGGAAATTTTGATAACTATTTTAATCAAAATTTCCAAAGTATATGGACTGAATATGTCAAATTAAAGTTCGAAGATCAAAATTTTCAAAATAATACAACTTTACGGCAAAACATGTAATTTTTTCATAATAATATACAAATAACACAATGTAAAATGACACAAGAAGATTAACATAAATAGTGGTGAAAAATAATGTAAATAGTAAAAATAATCGAAGTAACTATCGAAATAAGAATAAAAAATTTAAACTTAGGATAAGAAACAAGAGTACCTAACGCCTAGGTAGATAGAAGAGGGGTTATATGTAACTAATGAATTTATTTCCTAACATTTGATAATATCTAAATATACAATGTATCATAATCATATCTCCAAAAATGTTTTAATTTTGTCTAAATAAATATATAATTTTGGTTCTTTAATTTTAAATAATGCACTATACATCATTTAATTGAAGTGAGGTTTAAACATTACCAAAATACACGTAACCCATTTGCAAAACTGAGCAGCCAATTTAGAAACACTAAATTCGTTCCCACAATTTTTGTAAAATTCTCGTTCTCTAAAATATCTCACCTTCATAGTGAAAACATAATCTTAGAAGTCCTTCCGTCGATGTGGTGAAGAAGAGTAATAGCATTCATTTTTTATGACATTATATCATGTTTCTTGAAAACTAACAAAAAGTAAAGCATAATGTTCGAAACCTATATGACCCGATGCCTGGAAAAAAGATTGGCTAGAAAGAACTTGAAAATGGGTGAGTTCAACTTGGCTACATGGCCATGGATGCCGTGGAGATTAATGTTACTCATAAGTTATAATTGTGGTTAATTGAGGGAGTTGGGATTGGATACGATGACTTTGGGGGTATTATGGTAATATATCCCAAAATTGACATTTTTTCTATATTTGAAGGAGGCATAGTGCATTAATCGAAATTGATTGAAATGACATACTTCTTTGGATGAGGAATGGGGAGATATTATTCGAAGTGGCGCTGGTGCGAAGACCCCGGTGACGCTGGATGATTTCCTTGTAACGGGAGGATGGAAACTCCGTTAATGAATCCCACAGCGGGTATCCCAGCGGTGTCCTTTGCTCCAACTGCGTGCCAATAGAATGGGTGTATGGACTTTTTTAACGGAGTGGTGGCGGGGAGCGTAAAAATCAGCGGCGGTGCCTTGTTTGGCCTAGGCTTAAGCGGGCGGGGGTTGAGCTTGGGCTTGGCAATGGTTGGGCTTGGACCTGGGATAGGCCTTTTGAGTTGATCTAAGATTGGATTGGTCCTAATACTTTAATATTTTTGGTAAATTTAATTCTCAAAATTTATTTTTAATGTTTTCAGTTACTGAATTTTGGATAATTTTCACTATTCATTCTCGTAGTTTTGGACATTTGACAAAATCGGTCTTAAAAATTCATATTTAGTCCCCAAAATTAAATCGATTTCCGTAGTTTACACGCAGTGAAAAAATTGATCCCCGTAGTTTTTAAAAATTGGCACAATTATTCCTTCTAAGTTAGACATTAATTCACGTTAATTCAAGAACTATGTCTATGCGTTTTTCTCGGCTTCAATTCAAGAATCATGTCTACGCGTTTCTGTCGGTTTCGTTCTTGCTATGGCGAAGCCGCTAAGGTAGGTGATCTTCTTCGATTTTCGGGTTGTGAATATCTTGCTGAGAAGAGTTTCAATCGTTTTGTGATGTTGATCAGAAAAAAGACAAAATTTGCCAAAGTTATGAAATTATAAGGACCAAATATGTCATTACCAATGTTCAATGAATTCAATTGCATAAATTACAAACTTCGGGGACTAAATTTTCCACATACATACAATTCAGATGACCAGTTTTGGTAAATGTAAGAAAGTAGAAGAATCAATTTTGTTAGTTATAGATTATAGGGACCTAATTTCTCATAATTACAAAAATATAAGAATCAAAATTACAATAATTAAAAAACTACAAATACCAAATTTACATCTTGCCCATTGAAATATGCTAATTGAATAAATTCACATCTTTTCATATACATTTATTGGCTCCAATCTCAATTTCTTCCAAATCTTCATTTCGAGCTATCCTCAACCAGATGATGTTTAAAATGCATTTTAAACACCTCTACACTGATCGGATAGAAATTGGGTTTTCTTACTTTTTTGGAAATCTGAAAAATAGAATACACAATTATAAAGTCAAAGAAGGAAAGCTTTAAATAAGTATAGTCAGAAGAACGCGAGATACTTCACGTTCTTCTAATTATGTTTAATTGAATTGAAATAATATTCACTTTTGGTTTAAATATGTGAACAAAAAGTAACTTGTTAGAACAATTTCCAAAACCACGTTATATTAATTGCTATAATAGAGATAGTGAAAGAATCCGATTATAGAAACATTCAAAGAACCCAAACTATATTTTAACTGATTTTTCGATATTTAAACTGAAAATATTTAATGTGATCGGATCAAGACACGTTCCGAATCGAATGCATTTTTCAAAAAACTTTGGCTCAATCTCATTCGAGGTTATATATATATATATTAGAGTTTAGTATATTATATTATTTAATTTTAGAGTCCTAAATGGGAAATCTTTTATTGTTTGTCTAAAAAATTATTTAGTATATTATATTATTATATTATTAAGGTTTTAGATATAATGAATGACAATTATATATAAAGGAAAAATTTCAAGTACCTGAAGTTTGTATAAACATCAATTTTGATACCTCATTTTCAAAAAACTCAATTTACATTATTCAAGTTTTAAATTTTATCAATTTTCATCACTATTGACTAAAATACCCCTAATAATTAAAAATAAATTCTTTTATTAACCATAGTTAACACATTTTCACATATTTCAAATAATAAATTTCAACTTTTCACCAATTTTACTCTTTCTACGACCCCCAAGCTCTATTCTTGTTTAGGGCCATGTTTTTATACTAGCCGGTATACTGGTCGGTACGCAAAAAATCGGGCGGCACTGGTATTTCGACCGATACCAGGTATCCGGGTCGACCCGGAAGAAAATTTTAAAATTTTTTTTAGGAATAGACCCGAAAAAACACGGAAATCGATACGAATACCCGGTACGAAAAAAATATAGGTACATAACGAAATTTGATGTACTGAACGGTATAGCATCGATATACCTTATGGTATGAAACACATTGCTTCAAATGTGCCAACGCTGTCGGTTACGGTGACCAAAATAGTACTAGATATTGATTCGAGTCATTGTGGAAAGAAATTAGAAATATGTAAAACTTAAAAAAGAAAATAATTGTGTTCATGTAGGTAGAATAGTGGATTGTGATAATGTCTCACTTTTATTTTTGGAAAGCTACAACTCGTTGGAGGAAAATGTTGTTCTAAATAATTTTATTGATTTCGTAGACGATTATGAATAAGATATGGAACTAAAGATTAAGCCTTCTCGTTTCTTATTTGAATCTCAAACATAATCAAGTTTATGTAGTTATAAATGAATTTTTTTTCTTCTAATTTTAGTAGCTTATAAATCAACAATTATTATATAAAACTAATGAAATGTGAACAAAATAACTAAGGGTGAATGATTATTTGAAATATGTGAAAATGTATTAACCATTATTAATAAAAGAAGTTATTTGTAATGATTATGGGTATTTTAGTTCATAGTGATGAAAATTGATAAAATTTAAAAATTGAATGATGTAAATTGAGTTTTTTTAAAATGAGTTACCAAAATTGATGTTCATACAAACTTGAGTTACCTAAACTGAAATTTTTCCTATATATAAATATTATTTGTGATTTTGCGGATTTAATGCAATTTGTTGAAAAAAAACATTTATTTTATATTTTTATCCATATCGAATGTTTAAACCTTTCAATTGAAATAAGGAACATACGTGTTGTTTATAATTGCTAATGTCTATTTATGCAACTAAAATATTTTTTTGTTATAAATCACAATGTTTGTTTCAAACAAAAAATCAAAAATAATTTACAGTATTCAAGAATCCATCCATTGCTAAATCAATCCATTATGGATCGATTTCATATCATAATTTTGTTTTTCCATATGAATCGGATTGATTCGAGAAATTATGATCGGATATACGATCCATGCACATCCCTAGCTATTATTAAAATACTCATTACAAGAGATTGAAATGTTTTACTTTTGGTCGACATCTCAAAATAAAGATATAAAAATTATTTTAGCTATAGGGTGAGTTGAACATTCCCAATTATTGCAATATTATAATAATAAATTTTAATAACAACTTTTCAAAATTAGTGCTACTATTATGTAGAATTTGACTTATTCATAATTAATATATAAAATTAAGTTTATCATATCTAAAGATATAAAAAATATGTTAGCAAAGTCTGAGAAAAAAAACATTAAAGAAGTATAGTTAGAAGAACCCTACAAGCACAAAAGTATTTCTGTCTTGCATAGGTAATTACAGGATGATATGTAACACTTTAACAATCCTTTTAGGTCAAAGACTTTAAAATTACATGATTAGCCTTGAGACATTTCCTATAATTTTGGTATGAATTTTCATCTCCTAATTATTTCTATAGCTTAGGGGTGAGCATGGGTCGCCCAACCCGCTGGGTTATCCTAATCCGTACAAATGGGTCAACCAGTGGACCAACCCGTGGAAAATATATTAATGGGTTGGACTGCAAAAATCAACCCGTCAACCAATGCGGGTCAACCCGTATGGGTCAACGAGTTGATATGGAACATATTATCTATATTTTTTTAATTTTAAAATTAATAATATTATTATTTTTAATTTATATTTAATATCTTTTCAACATGTCGACGGGTTGGACTAAACTTCTAACCCGTCGGGTTGACAGGTTCTACGGATTCAACCCGTAACTCGTTGGGCCGGACACTTGCTCACCTCTACTATAGTTCACTTTTGGGAAAACTTAACAAGACAATAATATATTTATTTTAGTTTAAATGTCATCTATTTATAGAGAATTGAAATAAACCAAAAGTCGCACAATTCATGACAATTCATAGATCATTATTCCATTTAATAATTGAAAAATCAAATGTCATAGAACTTAATATAATTTATGTATCAACATGTGTATGTATTAATAGTTGATGTGTACTCTACTAATCTATATTCATAATAATGAGACAAATTCTTAATGGATATAACTAGTACATGTTAAAAGTAAAAATATAGATCACACTATGGTCTATATAACATAACTTTTATGGTCCATCAATTTGAAACAATAAACTCTAATATATAATATTGTTATGGTCCCTTTTTAGGAGTACCAACAGTCACCCGATTCGATAGCTAACGAATTCGGTTTTGATTTGTTTTTTATGGGGAATACGATTAAAACTAGAAACAATAAAGAGACACAACGATTTATAGTGGAAACCCCAGGAATTGAGGAGAAAACCACTTGACTAAGAGCGAATTACGCTCATAGCCTGTTCACTAATCAAACAATTCATACAGAATACAGCAGAGGTTTAATGAAAATGACAAGGAATAAGAAAACAGTAAGAACTCCGGCAGGGTAACGACCTGTTCTTACGCGTTCAAAAGGTCCTCCTATTTCCGTCGTCGCGCTCTGTATTTATAGAGATAGTGGCGTGTGTAAATCACGCTCTGTAACCGCCTTTGACAAGTTTGTTAGAGGTTGTTGTCGCGCGATGTAAAATAAGGTCGGGACAGAGGCGTGGTCTGCGTGAACGGACCCGAGGCGTGGTAAACGTGTGAAGGCCCGAAGCGTGGAAAGCACGGGTTTGTAACCGTTTGGACCGAACCACGGAGCCAGTTACCAGAAAAACGCTTTATTTCGCCAAGATTATCTTCGGTCCTCTCGCGGAACATCGGGTCGCTTCTTGTTGAGTGTATAAATGGGCTGCACAAGTTCGCTTCCACATTGGAATCCGCCCAATCGTTATTGGGTCTCATCCGTTGCAGGGTGCCCGGTCTTAGAGTTCTCATCACTAGCCCCTCGGGCTTGATTGCCATCGTAGAGGTGATACAAGGCCGATCACATGATGTTTACACATTCGTGAGAACATGAAACCGTACCTGCAGGTAGTGAACGTCCAGGGGACCGATCTTTCCCTTAAGTGTAGGAATTAATTTGTATTTAAAACTCAATAACGTATATTTGTGTAATCTTTGTTTCTCTTTAAATATTAATATCCAGATTTGCGCCTCTTCATATTCGATGATTCAACAGGCGTGATGACTATGCTTGTACTCCCATTTTCTGGGGCAAAATTACGTGGCAGCTCACCATTGGTTGGGAAATTAATATTTAAATCGGGGTTTTGGGTACTGTTTCTTCTCATCGTCATTTCGCGAAGGAAGAACTGTCAAATCGAGCTCTCTGCGCCCTCAATCTGTTTCACGTTCAACCCATTTCGTTTCGATTTTCGTTAAGGTATATTCTATGTCTCCTCATAAAACGAGATACCCAGCCATGTCTGAGTTGGACATTGAGGAATTTAGGTCTAGGTTTTCGATTCCGGCACATTATTCCATCTGGAAGGGACGGGAAGATATTCCCTGATTATTTCCGGCGGAAATGAATGTGCCGGCATCCGCTATTCCGGTCAGTTACGCTTCTTTGAAGTGCGGGCTTCGTTTCCCGCTGCATCCTTTTGTAGCAGCCGTTCTTAAGGAAATTCACTGCCCTACTTTTGCATTGTTTCCGGGTAGCTATGTATATATAGTGACGCTCATATTATATTGCCACCAACAGAATAGGGCCCCGACCTTAAAACATTTTTTCAACCTGTTCTTGGTGGGGTCCTGAAGGGGTAAGAGTCTATTAGGATGCCGCAAGCTATACTATATAGCGGTGTGCACTAAAGAGTGCGCTATAGATGATAAAGAAGAGTCTCTCCATACGTGGGAGTCTTGTTATGTGTGGATAACAGTCCCAAAAGATGACCTGTTGAAAGTATGGCCACGCATAACTCACCCACGCATAAGTCAGTTGGACCGAATTAGGTTCAACCCCTCTCGTCCGGACACCGCAAATACACTTGCGATGTTCCCCCCTCCCAAAGCACGCCTTAAGCGAACAGAGCTGCTTCGGGAGAAAAGACTGATAGAAATAGGTGTCGCGGGTAGGACCAGAGCCCCAGACCCGAATGGGATGTTTTCTAGCTCAGATCCATCAGAAGGATCGGGTATGAGGTAATGTTTTTATTTTATCATTTCCTGATCCTTATGTATTTGTTTTGCAGACTCAACTGAGACGATGCCTAGCTCATGTTTCAAACGTATGGCGGCTGCTTCGGTCCATCCTTCTGAAGGACAACGCGAAGCATCGGGGAGTGCTGATGGGAGTGAATCAGCAACGGAGGGTATGCTGGTCCCATCGAGGTCCGGGAACCCCCCGATCCAAACTACCAGCGCGGGCACATTGACCCTGCCCTGCACAGGGCAGCCTTCGACTGGGGAAGAGCCTGCGTTTCAGGTATTTGGAGTGGTAGAGGATGTGATAACGGCTCGGATTCGTTCTTTGAGCTTATCCAGCCTCTATCAGATCGGAAACAACTCCTTTATCAATGCTAATACTATTGCTTTATTGCTGTAGGGAGCCGTTCCCGTGGAGAAGGTTCTCCCCGGTCCTCACCTTAAGGCGAACGTCTCCCTGCCACCGATCCCCTTGGGAAAAGGGAAGAGGGCGACCGAGGCCGAAGCCCTAAAGGATCCCAAAAGGCTGAAGAAATGGGAGAGCGCTTCGGTCCCTACCAAGGGGATCGTTTTGAAGGAGCCTGCATCGGGCCCTAAGACTAACTCCGACTGGGGAGTTGCTTTGGGCCTGCTATACAGGTTCAGTAAGGGGAGGAAACTAACCTCCTGGAGAAGTGCTTTCCTGAAAGACTTCCTCCTTTACGGAGAGCAAAACCCAGACAACGTCCAAGCCGACATGTCTGGGGAAGACATCATGGAGGGCTTCCTCGACCTCACTACAAAGGTAATTTCTTATATATGAAGGATCGAAGCTTCACTTTTTTGACCTTGTTATCTTATGCAGATGCTGAAGAAGACCTTCACAACTGCCATCACCGTGGAGAAGAACCAGGGTGGCACTGTTGTGTCCCAATAAGTCCAAGATCAACTAGACCTTGCGAAAAGGCAAGTTGAAATCAAACATGGTGAGTTGGTCACGGTACGGGAGGACCGGGACCGACTGGATAGTGAGCTGCTAGGAGCTGGGACGGAGGTCTCACTCTTAGCAGATAAAATCTCTGAGCTGGAGAAGATAGGAGAAACAGCTCATGGGCGAATTTCTGACCTGGAGGCCAAGCTGCGGGCCAAGGAGGAGGAGGTCAACCAAGTCCAAGGTCGGTCCCAGGAGAAGAGAAACAAATTGAACGAACTTCTCCTTCGAGCCCAAGAAGAGAAGGCAAACTTGGAGGAGGAGTTGACAAGAACCCGCACTTCGGCCGAAGGTTCGGTCCGGGAAGCAGTCCTAGGCTTCGCTCAGTCCCTCCTGTTATTCGCTTTGGCGGATAACATACACGGGGTGTATACTGCTAAATACCTAGATAACATGTGAGAGCAGGTTATTAAGCAGTTCGGGCTTTCCCCTTCGGACGAGCGATGGAAAGCGGTCGAGCTACTTGAGAGAGATGGCAACTTTCAGGTTATTCCAACTTTGGAAGAACATGTTCTGGAAGAAAACCATTTCTTCTATCTCTTTGAAGAGATGGAGAGAGCGGTCAACCAAAAGGTGGCCGACCAGGAGGAAGAATTGAAGCAGCTCGCGGCCCGGACCGAACCGCAAGAGCAGGGAATTGAAGACAAGGAAGATGGGCAGGACAGTTAAAATTTCAGTTGTATTTTGTACCTTCTTTGCTCATTGTTTTCAATATACAACTCTTTCCTCTTGACTTTTGTCTCTTTAATTGCCAGAACGAAATATTATAACTAACTTTAAAGTGAATTAATATGTTTCAAATTAATGAGAGTGTTTTAACCACCAAGTATAAGATCGGGGATGCTTATAGGGTGTTAACCCATCGGTCCTGGATATTATGTTTGGCTTACTCATGTTAATTCTGATTGGATCGGTCGTTTTACATTGTATGCGGATCACTTTTATTCCATCCTTGGAATCAATACTTGATTGGAGAGGCACGGTCTAGGTTCAATATGAGTTATTATAAGCTTTAGCCGAAAATTGGTTCTACTGAAGTCCCGTAGGTTATATTGGCTAATCTTTTGCTCATAACATGTCCCATACTAGGACCGAATTGGTGTTTCGATATGTTGACCCTTCCCATTCCTCTTTTCGCGGCAAATTTCGTAAGTACAAGGGCCATTTCTCAAGAATGAATGCCGTTGAAGGGAGTGTTTTAGTTCGTAATGAGTTCTGGGAGAATCGCAACTTATCCATGGGACTAGGCAAGTGCATGAGCATCTGACTCGTCAGAGCGCTCACTGCAACTTGGGAGCCTTGCGGATAAGAAGCTTCGGTCACCAGTCAGATTCGTCCTAAGTCACCCAACTTCAAGATCGGTCCATCACTCAATTAGAAATAATTTTTTTTGTACTTACTTGTTTTCGGCTTACGTTTAAAGGAATGTACGTTTATTAAGTCAAACAAGATAATCGAAAAATCACAAGAAATATCGCCTTAAATTCATGACATTCCAAGTTTGGGGACCTCTATACCATCCAATGTTTCAAGTTTATATGCACCTGATTCCAATTTCTTTGATATTCGATACGGTCCTTCTCAATTTATGTCCAGCTTTCCAAAGTTCCTATGCACTTTTTTGCTTCTGAGGACGAGATCGCCTTCAAAGAATTCCCTTTAGAGGACTCGCTTGTTATGGGCCAGTTCCATAGTTCGCAGATAAGCGTGCATCCGCGCGTAAATCGCATCTCTCTTTTCTTCGATCATCTCGAGATCCAATAATCACCATTCATATGCTCATCATACTGAGATATCCGAGGTGATAGGATGGCAACCTCCACAAGGCTAACGGCTTTGGTACCATACACCAATGAGAAAGGTGATTCATGGGTTGTTGAACGAGGTGTAGTTCGGTATGCCAATAAGACCTCATAGATGTGTTCAGGCCATTTACCTCCGAAATCTTCTAACTTGGTCTTCAATCCTTTCAGGATAACCTTGTTAGATACCTCCGTGAGTCCATTAGTTTGGGGGTGGGCTACTGATGAGAAATGTTGGATGATGCCCAACTTGGTGCATAGATCTCGTATGCTCTTTCCACGGAACTGAGTCTCATTATCTGATATGAGCGCTCGGGGAACCTCGAAGCGGCTCACGATATTTCTCCATAAGAAGTGTTTGACCACCTTCTCTGAGATGATGGCTACTGCTTCTGCTTCAATCCACTTCGAGTAATACTCCACCGCTACAATACAAAATTTTATTTGCCCTATTGACCGAGGAAAAGGTCCGAGGATGTCGATCCTCCATCTATCAAACGGACAAGGCAATGGGGTAACCGATAAGGGAGCCCCAAACAGCTGCGGGATCGGAGCATGGTACTGACATATGGCGCAACGTTTAGTATATTTCTTGGCATCTACAAGCAATGTTGGTAAAAAATATCCAGCTTTAACGATGCGGTGGTATAAAGATCGAGCTCCTGAATGAATGTCGCATATCCCTTCATGAACATAAATCATGACGGCTTCAGCCTCAATAGGGGATAAGCAGCGCCGAATCGGGCCCTCAAAACTCTTTTTAAACAAGCGTCCGTCAACCAAGATAAATCTCTTAGTCCGGACTTCTATTTTTCTGGCTTCAGGGAGATAGTCGTTTGAAAGGTATTTAATAAAGGGGTCCATCCAATTGGGTTCCCCCGGAGATTCAGTAGCGTTAATATTCAAGCCCTGGAGTTCATGGCATAGAGCCCCGATCTCTTCAATAGACTGTTCGGTCACTGATATCTCGACTGAAGGTCGGTCCTGAATGTGGACCGAAATAGTGTTTGGCTCTATGTCAGGTATGCTTGCGGCCAATCTGGCGAGTGCGTCGACAACCTTATTTTGTTCTCGTGGCACGTGGTCAAGAGAGAACTCACTGAATTTTTCGGATAATTCCATAACTTTGGCACAATGTAACCTCATCATCGGGTCATGAGTCTCAAATGTCCCTGCGAACTGTTCCACTACTAACTTCGAGTCTGAGAACATTCGCACTCTGCTAACTCCCATTTTTCAAGCTAAGGTCATTCCCAATAATACAGCCTCATATTCTACCACATTATTTGTTTCAGCAATGGAAAATTTGACTGCGGAATGAATAAGGTCACCTTGTATCGTAGTTAGGGTAATGCCCGCTCCTCTTCCTCCGAAGGTCGACCCGTCTACGTGTATCGTCCATCGATCATCCTCTTGGTTAAGATATATGGCCGATCGGGTCATTTCAACCACAAAGTCGACTAGGACCTGAGCTTTGATTACCCTTCGGGGCGAGAATTCCAGATACATAGCGCTGAGTTTGATAGCCCATTTTGCTAATCTCTCATTCAAATCCTTCTGTTTAAGGACCACCTTCAGAGGTTGATCAATATAAACATAGACCGTTCCGCCATCAAAATAATGTTTCAGCTTGGATACAGCTTTTTCAAGGCTAGCATGAATTTCTCCATGGTGGAATATCTGGTTTCAGCAGATACCAGAGAATGACTGACATAATAAACAGGTCTATGAATGTTGTCTCGGATGGTCACCAGAGCTGCGCTGACGGCAACTTCTGATACAGCAATATACAACCCCAAAGGTTCATCACAAGTTGGACTTACCATCACCGGGGGAGTGCTTAAATAAGTCTTCAGCTCGGAGAAGGTCTGATCGCATTCTTCGGTCCAATCTAGATGGCTTGCTTTTCTAAGCACTCTGAAAAAAGGTAGAGCCCGGTCTGTGGATTTTGAAATAAATCTGCTTAGTGCGGCGAGTCGGCCAGTAAGCCTCTGAAATTCTCTCTTATTTCTTGGAGGTTGCATATCAATGATAGCATGTACCTTTTCAGGGTTAACCTCTATGCCTTTCTCTAAAACGTAATATCCTAGAAATTTTCCACTTCAGATCCCGAAGCAGCATCTGTTTGGATTTAGTTTAAGCTTATATTTTCGGCATACTTCGAAACAATGAGACAAATAAGAAAGGTGTCTTCATCGTTCATAGATTTAACAATCATATCGTCAACATAAACTTCCATC
This sequence comes from Utricularia reniformis, assembly GCA_009725065.1. NCBI lineage: Eukaryota > Viridiplantae > Streptophyta > Magnoliopsida > Lamiales > Lentibulariaceae > Utricularia > Utricularia reniformis. Next base: position 73,029 of record RWGZ01001037.1, on the reverse strand, counting down.
ATATGGCCGATCAATTCTCTAAAGATTTTGTTGACAAACCTTTGATATGTTGCTCCAGCATTTTTGAGACCGAATGGCATAACCACATAACAGTAAACGCCATATTCGGTCATGAATGATGACTTCTTCTGATCTTCTTCAGCTAGGAAGATCTGATGGTACCCATAATAAGTATCCATGGTACTCATCATGGTGCTACCAGACACAGCGTCTACCAGTCGGTCGATATGCAGCAAGGGGAAAGGGTCCTACTCACAGCATTTGTTAACATCGGTAAAGTCGATGCACATTCGCCATTTCCCATCCGGTTTGGAGACCACTACTGAGTTTACAACCCATTCAGTATAGTGGATTTCTCTGATGAATCCCGATCGCAGCAATTTCTTCACCTCAACCCGAATAATCTCGATTTTTTCGGGAGAATATAGTCTCCTTTTCTGCCTAGCAGGCTTCGTTCCAAGCTCGGTGTTAATCCGATGTTCACTATCGGATCGGTCAATCCCCGGAACATCGTCTGGGGTCCATGCGAATATATCCACGTGGCTTCTTAGCAAGTGGATCAGTTCCTTTTCAAAAGCAGGGGTTAAATGTGCCCCGATGCGAGTTGTTTTTGTTGAGTCATCCTCAACCAGGTTAATCAACTTGAACCCTATGGGTTCCATTGCTTGCCTCGGGTGCGGCAGTTCTTCAAGCAGATCTACCGGGGCCCTTTTGATAGGTGCCATTGTTCGGCACGAGCTCATGTAGCATTGTCTAGCTACTTTCTGATCCCCATTGACAGAAATAACTCCATAAATAGAGGGGAATTTGAGCATCATATGATAGATAGATGGGACCGCTTCGAACTTACTAAGGCCGGTCCATCCGATAATGGCGTTGTAAGCCAAGTCGACTTCAACGACAATGAATTCTAGATCCTCTGATCGGTCCTTGGATGGTTCTCCAAGGGTGACTGGGAATAAAATCCGCATGGAATGACGCTCCTCTAGTCGAACGACCAAAGAGTTATATTAGCGATCGGGAGGTCATGAGCAGCAGCTCCCAACATTTCGGCGAAATCAAGCTTCATTAGATTGCACAAAGCCCCGGTGTCCACTAGGATCCTGTGGACACGACTATTCCCGATGACTCCAGTGATGGTAAGGGGATCATCGCATGGATCGATGATCCCTTCCGGATCGACCATGGTGAAAGTGATATCCTCCCCGAAGGGAGGGGACCGTTCCGCTGGATAATGTTTTACCAGCGCCACAGATCCGGAGCTCTCAGCGGAGTCTCCGCTCGCAGTTCTCTTTCGATCCCGGACCGATTCATTTATTCTCATACCACCGTAGATAACATAAATATCTCCAGCTACTTCTCTTAGTGCCACCTCATTTTGAGGAGGTTGGGCACCAGTTTCCGCAGGTGGAGGAGCAGCCTGCTCCTGTCTTCCACCCACGTTCTGCGGGGCTCTGCCGCCACGGCCCCGCCATCTTCTTCTTCGGCCCTGACCATGGTTCTCTTGACCGTGTTGGCCTCTTTCTTGTTCTGGCGGAGGAGACTGTCGGTCCTCCATCCGATCATTATAATTTTGGGGTTGTCCATGATTATCCCTTCCCCGCGGCCTGTGACGATCGTCACCTTAGTGGCCCTTTCGGGTGGATTCCGCTCGCTTGCCCTTCTGACCATTCCGGTCGGGCTTCTCTTTATTCATCGCCGCTACTGTCTCTTTCAACAGCAGACACTTCAGGGTTTGGTGATCGCGATTATGATGCAGCTCGCAATACACCCGATTGCCCTCCTGCTTCGGGGGGACATCTTTCTCGCTTACAGCCGCTACTTTTCGCGACTGCTTCTTAGGGTATGAAACCCTATGATCACCTGTGGGTTCAGAATTCCCGCTAGGTTTCCGATACTCTATGACAACTACTTGTTGATTTTCTGAAGAAGTTTTCCCAAGGTGGATGGTGGGTTATTTACCAAACTGGCCGAAAGGCCGCACGGCCCCAAGACTTGCTGTAGAATATCAATCTTATCCCGAAGCTCAAGTTTGATGCCCCGGGCGGTCCTATTGAATTTCTCAATGATGGACCGTAGACTCATTTTTGTCGGGATATATTTAACTGATATAGTTCCTGCCTGCTTCGGGGCGGTCCTACATTGGGAGCAAATTGCTTTGAGAATGCCAAAATAAATCCGCCATACGACTATATGGATCGGGCCGGAAAATTTTTAAACCACGTTAGGGCGTCGCCTTGTAATCCTGCCGCGAAGATGCGGCACTTTAGCAAATCTGAGGCCCGAACCGTTCCCATGCGTAATTCAAAGTCGGCAACGTGATCGATCGGATCACCGTCACCGCGAAATGTTGGCAACCCTTCGGGGTTGCGATAATGCCGATCTGGGACTGCTGCTCAGATCTCTTCGGAGAAGGGGAGCATCAAATCTCCCAAGGCGGCTGATACACCCTCAGATTGTTGGGACGATGTCTGGGCCGCATGCAGAATATGGCACCATTCATCATCCTTACTCCGCCTGATTGGGGCCTCCATGGCCCTGTTGAATAAACCAGGATTGCGTCCCAGATTAGGTTCACAATCCTTCAATGCACGCAGGCTCTCCAACTCCCTGGTGAGATCCTCAATTCGCCGCTGTATCTGCTCCTGATCATTTCCAGGAGAGAGAGTTAGAGCCCTGGCCAAGGGAGGAGGGGTAGATCGATATCTAGGCCTCCTCGTTGTTACACCACGCCTGATAATTTCTTCGTCATCAGTGCTGCGCTCGTCAGGATCACTCTCATATCCTCTGCTTTTGGGAACAGGGCTCGAAACAGCCGGTGGTTCTGTTCCACTTCTCTCCGACGTATTTTCCAGTACCACATTCCTGACGACATCTTCCAGATTATGCAAAGTGAATGTTGGTGCTGGGAGACTGTCGGGAAGCACGTCACAGTCATTTGTCGAAGTTCTAGTCGCCATGCCTTTGATTGTCCTATCCATGGTAGAAAACTCAAATGGGATTAGAGAATAGTCCCCACGGATGGCGCCAAACTGTTATGGTCCCTTTTTAGGGGGTACCAACAGTCACCCTATTCGATAGCTAACAAATTCGGTTTTGATTTGTTTTTGATGGGGAATACGATTAAAACTAGAAACAATAAAGAGACACAACGATTTATAGTGGAAACCCCAGGAATTGGGGAGAAAACCACTTGACTAAGAGCGAATTACGCTCATAGTTTGTTCACTAATCAAACAATTCATACAGAATACAACAGAGGCTTAATGAAAATGACAAGGAATAAGAAAGCAGTAAGAACTCCGGCAGGGTAACGACAAGAACCACGGAGCCAAGAACCACGTGGAAAGCGCGGGTTTGTAACCGTTTGGACCGAACCACGGAGCCAGTTACCAGAAAAACGTTTTATTTCGCCAAGGTTATTTTCGGTCCTCTTGCGGAACATCGGGCCGCTTCTTGTTGAGTGTATAAATGGGCTGCACAAGTTCGCTTCCACCATTCGGATCGGCCCAATCGTTATTGGGCCTCATCCATTGCAGGGTGTCCGATCTTAGAGTTCTCATCAAATATTATATATATCAAATAATTATATAATCTAACATTTGTGGGCAAAAACAATATGGCGAAAGCATATGTCAGTCCTCTAGGTACACGCTCTTTACCCGCATCCGTCTTGCGGCAATAGATGATGTTCCCAATCTCCACAAACTCATTTACCAAACTGTTGATTTCCATAGAAAATCTGAGAGCTTTGAATGTCGAGTGGAACACCAAATTTCTACATAGCGATCGACGGACTGCAGGTCATACGCGATCGATAGACTGCAGGTCTGTGGCGATCGACGGGACTGTAGAGGTGATCGACGAACTACAGGTCACAGTTGATCGACGGACTGCAGGTCTGTGGCGATCGACAGGACTGCAGAGGCGATTGACGACTACAGGTCGATACATGCGATCGACGGACTCCAGGTCCAGGCAGGCGATCAACAGACTGCAAGTCAAGACAGCCGATCGACAGACTGCAAGTCAAGACAGCCGATCGACAGACTACAGGTCGACTCAGGATGGAAAATCCACATGGTCGATAGCATGGCGTTCTCACAAGTTCCAGCCGTAGAGTAGATGGAGACTTCGGTGGCAGCTACCCCATCGTCAGCCGAAGAAAGATACCGAGTTGGGGTCAGAAGTAAAGGAAGATGCCGACTAGTATTGGATGACCTAGATACCGATGGAGTCGGATGGTCTGATACCGATCTATAGCCAGAAGGGAAATGGGCATTAAACCTAAGCTCATTTCTAGGAGTGTATTTATGCACAACCAGCCGCATTTAATGCGGGACCAGGAACATCATCACCAAAGAAAAAAAACGCAGAGGGAGCACGAGAGAACAACAAAGCTTGCAAAGGAGTTTTGCGGAGATAATCTTTATTGTTTGTTGCTCGATATCAGTGTTTCAAGAACGGGATAGTTCTTGAACTGTATCTGTTGTTTATTTGGTGATAGTGGATTGACCGGTGTTGGTCCGTGGTTTTCTCTTGGTACTCGGGTTCCACGTAAAAGTTTTGTGTGTCTATTCCATTCCGCCGTGTGTGTGCGTCTGAGTTCTAACGGTAACGTAATCGGTAAAGAATCGGTAAAATCCATTTTAAACTAACATTGAAGAGACACCCGATTCTTTAGCTGATACTTTGTTTCCTTCGAGTCCATTGACTTCCATCACAATTTTCATACTCGAAGTATCTTCAATTCCCTTTTCTTCCTCAGTCACCAGACATGAGTGTTGGATTCAAGAGCGTAGGATCGAGGAAGATTAAAATAACAGTTGATAGAACGACTACAGTTGAAAAGGATTTGCAGATAAAATAATTTCTGCTATTTTTCTGTAAAACAAAATTATTATAAAGAATTTAACAAGATATGTATGTATCTTCTTCTATAGATGTAGCCAACAAAATATATCGATCCAAATTCAATCCGACCGTTATCAAATAAACTTATCACGATCGTCAGATCAATATCATTGATCAGTCGACAGGACCGATTAAACCGATCAACATCACCGCTTCATGTTAAGTTTCCCCCAATCGATAATACCCATCATCGAACCCTTTTACTATCACTCGTTCTCCATTTCTAATATCAATGTGTCATTCTATAGTCATTGTTGATATTTGCTTTCGTAGAGAGTCTTACAAGGGATGTTTTTTGGAAAACAATACCACGAAGCCCATTGTTTGAAGCTATATGATAGTCAACTTCACAAAACCAGAAGATACCTTTTTTAGTATTTCTAATTTTAGATGAAGCAACATAGAAATACTATAGGGTGAGTTAAACAATCAAAATCATTGCAGTATTATAATAATTAATTTGATTATAAACTCTTCAAAATAATTGCTACTATTATGTAGATGTTGACATATTCATAATTAATATATGCACCTTTTAATTAATACAATAAGAGTTGTGAATAATACAACAACACATTGATATTAATATATAGTTCATTGACTTTTTATAATAATGAGAGTATTACTTTGATAGTTTCTAAATTTTAACAATTTTGCCAAATTTAATGTTTTCTGTATGCTATTTTTAGTCACAAATTATGTTTTTTTGGAGAACTTATTCTTAAAATTTATAAAATTTGACAGATTTGATTGCTAAATTAATAATAAATCCCATGAAATATTTTTTGAGAGGATTCAATTGCAAAATTTAAAATTTTTTGCTACTAACTTTGTCCCAAATAGTTAATTGATGATTGGTTTTACTAAATGACAAAATATGAGGATCTATCTTTGTAGCACCAAAATTACAAATCGATTAACTACTGAGACTAATTTTGCATCTCAGCCCTAATAATAGGGGCTATAAGTCCTAAATTTATTGAATAATGATACTTAAAATTTTGAAACCATAAAATATATATTTTTATTCTACCCCAATTATTAGAAACGACGTGGATTATTTGTATTATCTAACTTTTCTGAATAAGACGTATTATAATTTTATATTTTTAATCTATACAAAATTATAATTTGGTTTATTTTATCAGAGTTGTTCCTTAGACAAGAGGAGCTGCCTGGCTGTAGAAGAATACTGGGATGAAATGGTGTATAATTAGATACTTTTTGAATCCATTTTTAGCCTAGTAAATCAATGGAAATTGGGGAGATTATGCTTGACTGAATGAGAAAATGAAAATGAAAACACGGAAATTTTACATAGAAAATCCAAAAAATTAACAATCATATATTACAAAGAGTAACTGTAACGATCTTGGATAGTTATAGAAAAATAGATAGAAGAGGCATATGATAGAGAATGAGAAGGATAGAAGGAAGGAGTGTTGAAAGTTCACGTTGAATTATATAATTAAATAATAAAATAAAGTTTAAATAATGAAATAGTATTAAACTTAGAGATATTGTGCAAAATATGGTAGATTTGACTTTGTTATGGATTATGTGGCAGTTCGAGTTTGCAAAACGCGAGTGAGGAAAAAACCAACAAATCGAGTTTCTGAAAGTCGAGCGCTTAATTTTTCCAATTCTGTAGTCAATCGAGTTTGCCAAAGTTGATTCAGATGACGGTCAATTTTGGCAAACTCGAAATAGTATTAAACTAATATTGCAATATAATGTTTAACGTCCCAGGGATCGACCACCAAGAGATCGATGTCCCAGGGCAGCTTCGCATAAATTTCGATACAAGCAAGCTAGAACTACTAACCCCCAACTAAACCTCTTCATTTCTTCATCGTCCGCGAATAAATTCAGAAATTCCAACCTAGCCTGATCGCCATGTGTGTCTGGGAAAAGAACATCGCAGACTACAATGGCGCCAATCGCCCGAGTTAACCTGGTATATAATATTGAATTAACATAGTACACAACAAAGCAAAGACATATGATACGTACCTTAAAATTTCGTCATCGGGGGAAACCATAGTAACTTATCTAGCTGTAGCTATAATGTGATTACCTAACGACCCCAAATAGAAACATCGGCCATTAATGTCTTCTTTGCAACTCAACCGAAACGCTCCAACAAAAACTGAAACCACTCTCTATCCGTCCGAACTGTTCTTCGTCTAACAATTGGATTCCCATCAATCGGTAGACCCCATATCAAAGACACATGTTGTAAAGTGACAGTAGCCTGCAATTGAAATACATAGTAAATTTCAATTATAAGATCATATGAGTAAAAACAAATACTTACTTCTCCGCATGCGAAGAAGAATGTATATGTCTCTGGTCTCAATCGTTCTGCTAAAGCACTCTAAAGATGCTGATCTAATTGTAACCGATTGCTTTTTAAGACACCGTAAAATCCCCACATATCAAGAACACGGGCAACATTTTCGGTGATTCTTAAATTTTTGAGAGCCTTCTCCCATTGCCTGAAATTTAATTTCTTCGCACTAGCGTCCCCCCGAAGCAATTTCCGAGAGATGTGTCTATCCTGCAGATTTAAGACGCTATGATCAATCGGCTGTTGTGTTCGATGAGCCATATGTTGTCTGTATAAATTCATAAACAAAAAAATGAATGTATTAATTCTCACGATTCACAATTCCATAAACAACATAATCATACCTATAAACAAAAATATACACAAAATTCATCACTTTCAACTAAAAGTACATAAACAAATACTAAAATCAAATACACAATTAAATCACAATTCCATACACAAACATATACTAAATTCATCAATTTCAACTAAAATCAAATACACAACAATGAAATCACAATTCCGTAAACAATATAATCATACCTATAAACACAAATATACACTATTCACTTTGAATTAAAATAAAATACACAATTAAATCACAATTCCATAAACATAATTATACATATAAACACAACACAATTTCAACAAAAATCAAATACACAATTAAAACACAATTCAATATAAAAAAATGAAATCTATATTCCCAAACATACACTAACATTCATCACTTTCAACTAAAAACTAATCAAATATAAACATAATTTATTCTAAATCTATCACTTAGTTTAAAACTAATACTTTACATATCACTTAGTCTCAAATTATAAGATTATCTAAAGTTAAAACGTTACGATTCAAAGATACGTAAAAAATCCGAAAACGTACTTAACAAACTGAAAACTTGAACTGAACGGTAAATATTCGAAACCAAACATTACCGATGATGAAACCCACAAATAATCGCCGGAAATCAAGCTCCGAGGCAACGAAAATGGCGCAGCAGAAGGTGGACAGCGGCGTCAGCGGAGGAGGAGGAAGGAGAAGAAAAGAAAAGAAGAAGCAAGTTGCACAACCCTAAATTGATTGCGATCGATTTTGCGAAAGTCGACCATCCCTGGAATCGACTTTCGCAAACTCGAGCGCCTAATTCAGGCGTAATAGATTTTGCGAAATTTAATTATTAAAACAATGGAAAAAATTATCCGCTCGCGTTTGGGAAACACGAGTTAATGCAATATTCAACGCTCGCGTTTTCAAACGCGATTCACCACAAAATCCATCACAAAGTCAAAATCTATCATATTTTGCACAATATCCCATTAAACTTATGAAGTTATTTACTATGTTACCTCTTATAAATTAATATAAATTTCATCATAAAACTATTGTGGAGTAACTTTGATACTTCAATCCACCCTCAAGTCAAATCTAAATACCTAACAAATTTGGATTTGTAAATTGAATTAACTTGATTTTCCCGGTATTTTTAATTAGAATTTTTCGAACTGATCCCGTACCATATTAAATTTATAATCAAGTAATTTAAGAAGAAAGTGTGCATGCATATAGGGAATAAGCAGAAAAAAATCATACCATAAATCACTGAACAATTCTTTTAAGGTTTCCTCCATTTTTTGACTATCTCTACTTAAATTTGTGGCATGATAGATTTCTTGACGATCGGTCACCTAGAACAATTGTGATCACATCTAATGCCTACTATATGATGGGTTACTAATACCGATCAATTTAATAAGTATCGATCAATTATGAACGTGAATCTCCATAATCAACAATAAATCCTCTCAAGGTTGCGGTCGTGTCAAGCTAATGAGTGTATGTATCGAGGGAGGCAAGATCTTCCGCTTATTCGGATAAGAGATAACTGATTGTTTGACTTATATAGTTAGTCTAGTAATAAAATTTCTTGTAATAATGATTTAAGGCTGAGAGAGTTTTGAGGAAGCAACCAAACTGTTTGTTAAAATGCCGGATACAAAATCATCTTTACATATTGTTCATTCTAATGCCATTTGCAAGGAAAGATACATATATGGGTCTTCAGTTTAGCCACCAAAAAGAAAGGTGTGAAGTTGTTAAGGGTCATAGTCATGGAGCTTTGGGCATGGTTGGGTCATTCCCATTATGGTGCAGTGGGTCGGGCCCTGCAGGAACTCTCCTCTGCCATTTCTCCGGCATCTCCTTGTTGATAAAGCCACCAATATCCTTCTTCATACCCATTTTCCTCACTTGCAAAAGTAGCTGCTCATTACAGGGGAAGATACGTTAACTTGGATAAGCACATGCATTGAATGCAAAATAACGGGTACCTGTCTGTGCAGAATATCTAGCTGGTTCCCCTGCTTGATTCTGCTCTCTGTTACAACATTAACAAACCCTATTTTAGTTGAAAGCATTAATAAGTTTGGAATGAAATGGTTCTGACCAGTAAAGTCATGGATGAAGAGGAAGAGAACCAGAATAAAACAGACAAGGATAGAGTTCCCAATTCTCGTCATGGAATCTTTCTCTTTCTGAAATTGGCTTGATCCTTAGAGAAGCGTGGTAATTCTGAGCCCAATGCAGAAGATTTTATAGAGGGGAAGGAATGATTGGTGGAGCAGCCATTTCAGGATGTACATTTATATGATACGACACTGTAGATTGCTTAGTAAATCCGAATAATCATCATCTGCTTGGCTAGGCTTTGTTCTTTCTTGGCCTTGTTTCAGGATGATTTTCGTCAGTCTGCAGCTGAACTCGAGTTCCTGCTGGATTTTGTCAGAAGTAGAAGCAGGCTTTTCAGACACTATGATGTATTAATCTACTCCTCAATGCAGCTGTTTATATTTAATATTCCAATCTGTCTCCTATTAATTATTTTCGCTTTTTAATAATAAATAAATATATAAATTTGTTATTAACAATTAAATCAATTTAATTGTTATAATTTAATTTTCTATATTATTTTAATAAAAAAAAGTTTCCGACAATATGGAGAATCGGGTCTTATCCTTAGATCCGGGCAATTTTGGCATGTAGGTGGTAGACTACGCCTCCATGCGTTACTTAGGAGAGTTACATTAAAACAACACGAGAAGAAGGAGGATATGATGATGTGATTGGAATGACACTGCATACTGCTCTCAGTAGTTCATAGGATATATGCTACAAATATCATTTTAAATAACTCACGTTATTTACAAAGTAAGAAATGTTTAATAATTTTTTGAAAATGCAAACAAACCATTTTTGTTAGAGATATGGGAATAAATATTTGTTATGGATTATAGTATTGAGTGATATTAGTGTTGATAACTGATCGATGTTGATAAACCTTATTTGTATTGGTGACCGATCATTATAGAACTTATACTAACAATTTCGGAAATAGAGTGACTATCTGCTCAGTCGGTTAGGAGTATCAGCCAATGCATGCCATGAAACTTTGATCGGGGATATCTTTGACTATTAAGTGTTCTGTCAAGATGGTTGATTAGTTAGATCCCGGAAATATGAAATTAGTTAGAGAATATTGTGGAAATTTTTGTTGGAAATCTTCCCGGACATTTGGTAATAGAATCAAGCGAATATTAGGAAATTTTTTATAAGTTAACTAATTTGACACAAATTTCTCTCTATAAATATAGATCATGTAGTTTGAGAAAATTAGTACTAAATAATATAAAATAAATAACACAATAAATTAATGTGTAACACAAACTGAAATGAAAAATCACATCTTTCGTGCAACGATGAAATATACTACACTACCAAAATAATAAATGGCTTTGAATTATTTAAAACAATTAAAATTAAGATAAATATTTTCTTTATATTTAATAATATATTATTATATATTGATTTAATATATTTTTTTCTTCCAATATTTATTCCAAATAAATCTTGTGAGCCTTCCTCAACCAATCAATAGCTCCATCTTATAAATGTCGAATTCAATTCACTTGTCTCATTTAATATAACTTAACTATAGCATATCTGCATCATGATCTTCATGTTCAGCATTCGTTGTATACATAACCTAACAATACAGATAGTTCACCAAATTGCTTAAGTTTTGCTGATTTTTATCGTATCTCTAGACTCTAACATTCATTTCTTTATTACATTTATCATCTGTCTCAATGGAATATGACATGAAATAAGAGAGATTGCACTAGAGATGAATACCACTTTCTTTGACAAGCCTTTGTCGAGAAAAAGTTCTGATAAACATATAAAAGTTTTTCCCAATTTTTATATTAGGATACAAAAGCAGTTTTACGATATAAAAAAACGTAATAACAACTTTAACTCTAAAGCAACATCTTCATTGACGGATGTACCCTTTTTCCTTCTTCGTAATCTCTCTTCATGTTAATCCAACATCCTCATCCATAACTGATAAGTTATTTATTACAACAATCTTAGAATATGATGCCTTAGGATATCATTTGGGCTTTAAACCCATTTAATGTATTTAAATATTTGTGTTGTTGTAGTGTTTATGCATGAAGTTGTAAGTTTTTATTAGTTGAAAAATTTCAGCGGCATAGCTCTTCCTTTCGATTATTTTCGCTGCGTTTGCCGGAGTCTCGTAGCCGAATAAATGGTTACGAAGCCACCGCCTAAACCGAATATATAATTCTCATATGGTATCGAAATCGATGTTCGAATCTTGGCCTCAACGTTTCATTTTTTTTTGTGTTAAGAACCTTACTTATTTCTAAAAAAAACTGCCCCATTCTGTCTTAGGTTCTGAAAAATGGGGTTGAAGTTTTCGGATTTTTCAGCTTCTCCAAACTGAAACGAGGCAGCCCATAGTTTACCAAGGCTGAAAATGCTCAGATTGGAGTTTTTTTGTATGTTTTTCGATCAGATTTAGTGCTCCGCGACGAAGATATGCCCTAGTTTACCCCATTTTGTTGTTGCTGAAAAAAAAAGAAAGCTTTCTCTAGTCCCTTCTCGGGGCCATCAAATCTTATCGCTTGCTAGAAACTCTGTCGTTCATCTAAAAAAAACGAGAAAATACAGAGTTTTTTCTGTTTAGCCTCTCTCTCTTTTTTCAGGTTCCAGATTTGCACTTTTTTGGTTTCTGCATCAATAACTTTGTCTGCTATAGTTACTTAACCAAAAGGAAGGAAAATAGATGCTTTTTGCAAGGAGTAAAAAAACAGATCTTGGAAAAGTAAAAAAAAAAAGAAAGAGGAGAAGCTGGTAGCATTTCTTCGAAACAGGCAAATTTTTTTAAAAAAGTGACTCACACATTCCCAATCGTTCAGAAACTTCTAAATTATCAGTAGAGATGGTATCTTCGAATACCGTAAAGCTCACTTTGTTAGTGGATAAATTAAACTTAAAGCTAAAGTAAAACTTGAATCAAATTTCAGACACTAGCTAATCCAAAACTCTCGATAAGAGTCTGAGGTTAGACACGACCTGAATTGATTCAAAGAAAACCTACCGAGAATTCAAGAAGTTCATATTATGACATCAAATGATAAACAAATTTGTCAGTTCTCAAATATACAGATTCTCAATCTTCAACACTCTGTAAATAATCAAAATATGCAGAACTCTCAATACTTAAATGGAAAGAAACTTTTATTCAAAAAGAACAACAAAACAATCCAATTCTACAAACAATAAGAGAACAATGTTGAAATTTAAAGAGATAATAGAATGATTTATATGGCAAGTAACAGATTAAGTACCTATTAAAGTGAAATTGAAAATTTATCTCTAATTTCCTTATTATTGAGGATCACCATTATTTATTTGACTCTATAAACTAGTATCATTTCCGTTTCCAGAGCATTCTCATCCTTCTGATACGATGAGGTTTTGTTCCGAGACACCATTTTGTTGTGGCGTGGATGGCACAATAAGTTGATGTTGAATTCCAATTTCCTTCATATATTTGTCAAAAAGATGATTGCAATATTCGTTACCGTTGTCTGATCGTAATGACTTTACTTTGTGATCAGCTTCAAGCTCTGCTGTTTTTTGAAATTCCAGGAAGTAGCCAAATGTTTCAGACTAAGTTTTCAAGAAGAATATCCAGCAATACCTTAAGTAATCGTCTATAAATGTGAGAAAATATTTACTTCTTCCTAATGATGCTTCGTTAAATGGTCTACATAAATAGGAATGGATAAGCTCTAGTTTTTTCGAGGCTCTAAATTCATATTTATGAGGGAATGACGATTGAGCTAGTTTTCCTTTTGAGCATATACGGCAGATGTGCTTGTCTTCCTTATGGAGAATAGGGAGTCCTTTTACCATCACTTTCCTGCTCATCTCAATCAAAGTTTTCTCATTCAATCATGTTCCTTCACATGATTGAAGGAACATATTCAAAGTTTCCTTCACTGAGAATATGGCTGCACATTCAATCATATTCTTAGTAGAGTTGATAAGTATTGGTCACTTTAGAATAAATGTTCCTTCATATGCTTCAACAGTAGTTATAATGTTTCCTGACACGTCATAAATCTCACATTTTTCTTCCACGAATTTTACAGAATACCCATTGATAAGTTGGGATATGCTTAATAAATGAGAAAATTGCAAAATCAACCCCTCAACTTCCGACCGGTGTAAAGGCGGTGCTCCTATAGTTACGAAATTGCACGATTGACCCTCAATGTTACAAATACCGTTTAAATCTGACCCTTACAATATTCTAAGTTGTATTCCGTTATGTAATTCTGGTTTCCCTTCCATGACACCGTTAAATAATTTAAACACATCAAATTAACCCTAAAATTGTTTTTCTTCTTTTTAGAGTTATGCACACGTTAGGAGCCCCAAGAACCCTAATTCAAATTCTCTTTTTTTGTAGAAGAACAGAGGGAATCAACGCAATTTTGCTTCGGGCTAATTAGAGTTTCTGATTCAACTACAAAAACAAGGCCAACTCTCGTTAATTTTAGCATCCCTGGAGGGTCATTACGAGCTTTATTTTGCTTGATTTTGTTGTATAATACAGGCTATTTTCGATTTTGTGCGTCGATGTGTATGTTTTCAATTTTTTCTTGGCTCTTTTTTCTTTTTTCCGTGTTTTGTTGATTTTTAATCGATTTTTCGTATAATTTGGACATTTCGTTTTGGGATTTGGCTTGCTAGGGTATTTTGTTAGCTGTTTTTTCATGTTTTTGTGTTATGGTAATTAATAGAATTTTTAAATGATAAGCCAAGCAGCAACAACTAAATAATATGCAACAGCAAAATCAGCTTCCCCATGGAGGTCAATATTTGGCATTTTTAGTGTCATCATCCAAATGAGTAATACAATTCATGTATAGGATCTTGCAGGATCTTGTTGCATAGTTAATCATGTGCATTTTTGCCAAATAGAATACATAATATTTATTATTGCAAGTCACTAGTTAGTCATGGCTTAAGGTATCTTTTTCTTCTGGATATTCCAACTTTTGTAATTCAAATGGTTCATACATTCGACTTGAAGAAACTGAAATTTAATTTCAATTTAGATTATTTCGTTTGAGTAGAGGTTGATTTGCACTGGGTGACCATATGATTCGTTGTTTAATGTTTAGTTCTAATGCATAGAGGAAGAATCATTTTAGCAATTCACCTTTGTTTTCATTTGATCTATTTCAAGTAGCAGAAGAGACAAAATAGTGTGTTGTATTGAATTTTGAAGGCGAAAATAGAAGCCACAGAAGACTGGAAACGTTGGTTTAAGGTGATCCTGATTTAAGACTTATGTATGTTTTTCGTAGTATAGATGAACATTACTTTGCAAGATTATGTTAGATTTATTTTTTAAATTTTGTTTGTATTCGTTTTTCTGTGTTTATAGGTCATATGCATAAGAATAAAGAGACAGATGAGTCAGTACTTGGTCCTATGGCACAGTCCACAAACATAAATGTGAAGAAACAAGTACATGTGAATGAAACTAAAAAAAAAGAGATGATACAGTCCCTAAACATGCAATGCCGGATTTTTTCGGGATATGTTCGAAACAAGAGAAAAGAGGTTCATTGGGGTGTCACTTAACTACAGAGGATGGATTTTATTGCGTTGATTTAGCAAAGTTGGAAGACATTTGTGAAGATGAAAATGTAGATCTATCATCTGGAGAGGAAAATGACCCAAGTTATTTTATGTTTAGTGATGAATTAGGATGGAATGATCAGGTTCTCAAGTAAGTAGATGTATATTTGCGTTGAAATTAATTTTAATTAGTTTGTAAATGACATGTACTCGATGATTACAGGAAAGACATTACATTTAGGGATAAAGAACATGCGAAAGAATCTTTAATTACTTATTGCATTCTAGATGGTAAAGAATTTTGGATTCAAAAAAATGAAGCAGATCGTTTACGAATACGATGCAAGCGTGCGAAAACGAAAGAATGTGGGTGGTACATGAATGTTACTAAGAAGAAGAATGACATTGGTTGGAGAGTGAAAGGCTACATTCCTGAGCACAATGGATGTTTTTGAGATAAAGAAAACTCTTCTGCTACGGTTAAATGACTAGAAAAAAGATATATTGATTGGTTCATGAAAGATCCGTCTATCACAGTTTCAAAATTTGGTGTGAGGGTGACTGATGGGTTACATATTGAGGTTTCTCGTCATAAAATATTTAGAGCGAAAGACTTAGATCTAAAGGAAATCAAAGTAAGAGTTACTGCAAATTTTAATAGGATTAGAAGTTACATTCTGCAGCTAGAAAGAAGTAACCCAGGTTCGACAATAATCATGGGGGAAACAAAGCATTCGGATGGTCCTGGACATTTTAAAAGCATGTATGTATGTTTGCGAGCATGTCAAGAGGGTTGGCGCTCTTGTAGACCAATATTTTACATTGATGGGACACACACTAAAGATGTTTTGTGCGGTCAGTTACAATTGATATCTATTGCATTTTTTGTTATCGATTTTATATGAATATGTAAGAGTACATTGTATGTGTTAATGAAGGTAATGGTTGCTGTTGGGTTAGACTCAAACAATAGTGTATATCCTTTTGCATATGCATTGGTTGAGTCGGAAAGTCTTGAGAGTTGGAGTTGATTTTTGGAATTACTTAAGGGAGATATCATGATCACAGAAGAGAACATGCATAATTATACCATTATGTGTGATCGAGGTTCGGGATTGCTGCCTGCGATTCAGCTTGTGTTACCGCATGTACAGGTAGCTTATGGTTTTTTGACACATAAATATAGTAATGTATAAAGAATGTAACTGCGTGTCTAATTTTGTAGGTTTGTCATTGCTTAAGACACATTCTCTCAAATCTCAAAACGAAAAAATGTTACTCAGAGGCAGTCAAAAGCGTTGTATGGGCCGCTGCTAAATCCACAACAACGGGAGACTTCGAGCGACATATGACTACTCTTCGGGCTGTCAACCTACAAGCATGGAAGCAGATAACATCAATCCCTTCTAAACATTGGTCGCAAGCATTTTTTGATCATACGTCCAAAAGTTGTATCTTGTTGAACAATACTGCTGAAAGTTTCAACAAAATGATTTTAAAGGCTCGTCGCCAGCATGTTATAGACTTGTTTGAGGATATTCGAACTGTTATATCTGATCTTAGGCGTCGTCGATCCGAGATAGCATCTTCCATGAAAGGTTTTATTTGCCCTAAGATTATGAATGGTCTTGTTGAGATATCACGTTTAGGTGCAAGGGGTGTTCTGATAAAGTCAGATCCTTATCGATTGACTTGGTTAGTGCATGATGATAGACATTGTTGCAATCTAGCGACACACTCTTGTTCGTGCAACCTATGGCAATTGACTGGTAATTCTTTGTTAACAATTTTATTTGAATAGATCACACAATAATCCTATTGATTTTTAATGGCTAGGTATACCGTGCAAACATGCGAGTGCAGCTATCCAAAGGAAGAAACATCATCCAGACAAATACATAAGTCCATATTTTCGTGTTTCTAACTTCTTGGAGGCCGACTCTTTATCGTTCGAGGGTGTTCCAGGTCATGTGCATTGGCCTCTTAGTCAGGAAGATCCACCTCTTCCACCTATTTTTAGGAAAGTCAAGTGCGGAAGGCCATCAACGAAGAGAAAAAAGCCTATACACGAACCATCGTGACGATTCCAACATCGTCTATTGGATACAAAAAGAAAAATGAGATGTGGTAAGTGTGGTGAATTAGGCCATAACAAGAGAGGTTGCAAGCAAGTGTCATCTACACATAACGAAAAGGTACTACATCGACTATTGTTTCTTTAAATTTACATGCTTGTTATACATTACCCCAATATGCGTATGTGATTATAATGATACACAGTCTGATGAATCATTCAAAGAGAAAAAATTTACCAATGACATGGAAGAACATGTATCACAATGTTACATGTGTTGTTTAAATTAGTGTTTATACATCGTCTTTTAAATATGTATATGTAATTAGAATGATGGACATTTCGAGAAATCATTCAAAGAGAAAAAGTTTACCAATGATATGGAAGAACAAGTACCGCAATGTTACATGTATTATTTAAATTAGTGTTTATAGATCGTCTTTTGAATATGCGTATGTGATTAGAATGATGGACAATTCGAGAAATCATTCAGAGAGAAAAATTTTACCAATTCCATGGAAGGACAGGTATCACAATGTTACATGTGTTTTATGCATTATCGGTTACGCTTCAATGATCTTCTTTAGATGGAAAATTCAAACATAGAAGTTACCCTACCAGTGGCCAACAAGGTGAACAAAGGATCCACCAATGAGAAAACTCAAAATGACAACTATGAAATTCCAACGCCAAAAGAAGTGGTTGAGGAAAATCCCGATCCAAGCACCATTTTATCCACAGGACAAGAGAGTAATATTTTACCATTCACGCCAACTAATGAAACGCAACGTTTGAAAAGAAAGGTAAGCATTTTTTTAACAATTTAAAATAAATGTTTATTGTATGTGACCAACTTTATTTGCTTCAGTCTAAAAATATTCCAAATGTTTAATTCCGGAAGTCACGACGCATTGGAGTGCCAATGAACAAAACTTATGCATTTCAATTGAATGTTGTTCATGAATTTATCTCAGGTGACACCATTAAGATCAACAAAGTCACATATCACCAACATATCCAACCCCTGCAGTTGTCAAGTTCAAATGATGACAACGAAAACAACGATGGGCTTTGGAAGTACGGCGAGCTTGACACTTCCAAGTTTGAAACAATTCGCATGTAAGACAACCAAATTTATTAAATTTACGTGTGTTACTATCCTGCTATATATATGGTTGCCACAGGATGAGTGTTTGTTGTCTACCTCCAGAACGTAGACAACAATATCATTGGATACTACATGAGATATTTGATGGATGCATCAGATCTGAAGAATTCTATGAGAAATTTGTAGGCTGGCAAAAAAAAGTAGACTAAAATAAGGAGTATGTGTTTGTTCCAATATGCGCCGGGTACACATGCATTCGTTTGCACACAGATATGTTAACATCGAAATATTGTATATTGCGTAATATATTTCAACACAAACAGTGGTCACTGGTAGTTGCTAATTCTACGTCGCATATTACATTGTAAAGAACGATGGATGATAGTTCTAGACTCCTTAGAAAAAACACATCAATTCACAATGGATCAATCGATACGCAGGTTAAACGACTACATATTTTCTAATTATACCTTTATGACCTATATATTTGCTTTTTATAGGTTATATGCATAATATGTCGTTGTTGAAAAATGATTCTTTTTTATTTCAAATGACCTTAGTTTATTTATTCCTTAGGTGGACGTTTGGTATCTGATCTAGTCTAAAAATATTTTGGGTTTTCCATCCCAAACTCCGGATAAAAACTCAATGGGATTAAAAGCGTCCCCACGGACGGCGCCAATGTTATCGCTGTTAAAAATCAGCAATAACAAAATTTAGACCCCCTTTTACGGGTAGGGGTCGAACGAAAAAGTAATACGAAAGCAAGAAGTAAAAATACACGATTTTTATAGGTGGAAAACCATTCTGTAAAAGAAAGGATAAAAAACCACCTCTGCCGTAGCCTTTAAATCCACTATAAACGTCAAATTCGTAGATTACAATAGGAGAACATGACGTAGAAAACCAAAAAAAAAGATCATGTTTTGATGGCCGTAGTCGTAGGTTTCCCGGGCGAAAAAGAAAAGAATAGCGGCATCCTCCTTAGGTCAAGAATTCAATCCCCCCTCCTTAACACTTTAATCATGTTTATATAAGTGATTTGTCCAGCCCAATTATAACTCACTAGGCCCACCAATAATGGAGTCCAATAAATAATGATACATTAATCTCTAAATTAGGCACAATGGTCCAATAAATAAGTTACCCGATCCAAATTCCACGATAAGCTATAAACAATGTCAATCATCAAAATACCTCGATATGCTTTATTTCTCGACTTGAGGATTACTATATAGATATATATGTGTTATCGAATAATAAATATCTCAGGGTGATATCAGTATCCTCCACAAGTTTGATGTTTCAACTACGAAAGATGACGTAGCAAACATTCCAATAATGTGGCCAACCGTAAGAGTATTTGTTTCAATATAAAATTAATTTGCTATATAATTGGTTCATTTCTGCAGGTCCCAACTCAAAAGGGTGGAAGTGAGTGTGGTATATACGTATTGTACTTCATTGTTTTGTTTTTGCAGCAATCGCCTTCGTCTTTTGACATCGCATTGTATCCTGCTTGTGTAAGTCAATTTAATATGTATAATGGGTTAATTTGTGTACACGTGGTTGATAAATATTACATCTTATAGATGACTGCTTCTTGGTTTTGCGAAAAGGATGTTGAAAACTTCGCTACTATGATTGGGATAGCGAGGAAGCGTTGAAAGAACCTAAATGTTGTATTACTTTTTGATGTATGGATTCATCATGTACTTGTCTTACTATTGGAATTTGAGTTTTGAATCATTTCATTGTATGGTACAATTCTATTTTAATCTTATAATCATTTGTTAATGTTAACCTCATTGGCAAATATATTATCGGTAAAAACATAATTCCTCTAATAAAACGATTTGAAATACATAACATTAAACTGTCATTCATATCTCTCGAAACAAATTATTGTGTAATACATGATGCACCACTATCTGTAATTCATGTTCGATCAAAAAAGTATACATGATCAAGATTTCTGCCGCAAATACATAATTTGTGATCTTTAACGGCGACATATATATGATTTTCGAACTTCAAGTGTCAAAATTGTTGAATTTAGTTAACTTGGAGGGTTCGTTGTGCAACGTATAGGCAACTTGAGGGGTAGTTTGTTATCATTTTGAAAGATAAAGGGTCAAAATATTGTCATTCTAAAACATTAAGGGCCATATTTAAACTTTAACAGTCGTTAGAGGGTCGACATTAAACGGTATTTAGAAGTTTATGGGTCATTTTTGCATTTAATCAAAGTTAGATGAACAGAAATACACATATTAGTTCAAATAGTGTATCACATCTGCAATTTCGAAACTTGGGGGCATGCCCTTTACACAGCTGTAACTTGAAGGGCCGCCTACAAACATCACCCCTTAATAAATTCATATCCAACTTTGGAACCCACAAAACATTTTCAACTTCCCTGATGACGAAAGGAGTGTTAACTTGTATGCTTTCATTTCCTTCTCCTTGTAATTGGAAACCATCACCAAATACAATCTTGACTTTGTAAAGTTCATCCAAATTCATGAAATACGATTTACAGCCCACCATATGTTGTGAACATCGAGAGTCAAGCATCCAAAATGATTGATTCATAGAGTTCATCTCTGAAAATGTAGCAAAGAGTTTCTCAACTTGAGTGTCAACTACAGCAGATGCTGCTTGTTGTCTTTTATCTGGACAGAACCTCTCTATATGTCCGAATTGCTTACATGATCGACATTGAATATCAAGTCGCCGCCAGCAAAACTTCTCAAGATGTGAATTTTTCTTACAGTGTGAACATATGGGAAACTTCTGTCTAAAATAGCTTGAGTCTCCAGTTGTTTTTCCCTCTTCAGATTTATCTATTCCGGTGTTGGTTCTAACAGTGACAAGAGCCTTTTCTCTTGAGTTTGATCCTCGGAGAATGTTGCGGTTTTCCACTGCCTGTAATGAACCAACAAGTTTCGACACTGTCATGTGAGATAGATCATTCTCTTTAAGAGTTGAAATTTTTCCTTCAAACTTCTTCGTAACACATCTCATTATCTTATTTGCAACTTTTACTTCAGGGATATTTTCTCCAAGTTAACGAAGTTTATTGACAATGTTAGAGACACGATCAATGTATTCCTTTATTTTTTCATGTTCCATCATCAGTCTTTGGTTCGTTCATCTCCTTCAAACTCTTCCTTTAATTTATTCCAAATCTCTTTTGCAGTTTTACATGTGAGAATTCTGCCCATGACACCATCATCTAGAGTAGCATAAAGTGAAGAAATTGCTTGTCCATGACGAGCCATGAGTTCGTCATTCTGATTCCATGCTCCTGAAGAGTCACTGTTTGTTGTAGTTGTAGGTATTGCTTGTGTCTCTACCACATCCCATAGCTTTGATGCGCGTAATGCAGCTTTCATCTGCAAGGCCCAAAGTGCATAGTCACTTCCATTGAACTTTGGTAGGGTGTCAAGGAATGTCATAGCTCCGATACCACGTGATAAACAAATCTGTCAGCTCTCAAATATACAGATTCTCAATCTTCAACACTCTGTAAATGATCAAAATATGCAGAACTCTCAATACTTGAATGGAAAGAAACTTTTATTCAAAAAGAACAACATAACAATCAAATTCAACAAACAAGAAGAGAACAATGCTGAATTTAAAGAGATAATAGAGTGATTTATATAGCAAGTAACAGATTAAATACCAATTAAAGTGAAATTGGAGA
Organism: Utricularia reniformis; assembly: GCA_009725065.1. Taxonomy (NCBI): domain Eukaryota; kingdom Viridiplantae; phylum Streptophyta; class Magnoliopsida; order Lamiales; family Lentibulariaceae; genus Utricularia; species Utricularia reniformis. The sequence goes on along the minus strand of RWGZ01001037.1, from coordinate 50,861 downwards.
TTCATCTCTAATTTCCTTATTATTGAGGATCACCATTTACTTGACTACATAAACTAGTATCATTTCTAATTCCAGAGCATTCTCATCCTTCTTATACGATGAATTAGTTTCATTCCTAATATCAAGGGGGAGTGTTAGAATATGATGCCTTAGGATATCATTTGGGCTTCGGTAATTATTGTATTGGGCTTTAAGCCCATTTAATGTATTTAAATATGTATATTGTTGTAGGGTTTATGCATGAAGTTGTAAGTTTTTATTAGTTGAAAAATTTCAGCCGCATAGCTTTTCGTTTCGTTTATTTCCGCTGCGTTTGCCGGAGTCTCGTAGCCGAATAAATGGCTACGAGGCCACCGTCTAAACCGAATATATAATTCTCACAAACAGTCTACTGCATCTGCTAGTCTTGATATATATATATCCAGTCTTTTTCACCAAGTGAACTGACTGTAAATCTTTTGATAATCTGCGTAAATGTATCAATTCATTAAACCCTAAATCGATAAAGAATGTGAGCCTGACACGTAAGTGCGTACGTGTAGGCAAACACAAAGAAGAAATTCCTTCCGTAAGTCGACCGACAGACACAAAGAAGTATTTGCGATGCATAAATATGTAACCGTGGGCGAATTTGAACGTAGTGTAAATGCGGATCGGAAAAGAAGAAACTGAACTCTGGCGGCAACGGGGTTCTGGTAACTGTCCGTTTTGCGGCGGGAAAGTGGAGGTGGTGGACGTGGGAAAACGGTGGATGTTGTGCTTTATGGTTATATGTTACTTAGTGAAGCGCAGGTACATCTGTGGAGACTGTTCGCGCCAATTGGTTTTATATGATTATCATATATGACTCAACGAAACAATTATTTCCTTTGCTCGGAGGGATGAGATAGAATATCAAAAGGAATTTTTAGTCAAATTTTTTTTATTTGAATATTCAATATTGAATCACGTGTTGATTCGTTTTGAGTGATATGTTTTTAAATTCGTTTTCATGTTTTTTTTATAAACTCAATTTATCGTAAAGCAAGTGGTGATTATTCATAGCCACCTCATTTCTTGGGATATGGTGTAAGATGATGTTTATTTTGAACTCATTCTATAATTTATCGAGAGTTCGTTTGGGAAACGCAAACATTGAATATTGCGTGACTCGTGGTTCACAAATGCAATTTTTAATTTTTCAGGAAAAATTGACCACAAATTGACCACTAACGTTGGTTAAAAGTAAGTCACTTTTGTCGAACGCGATTCGGTATTTAATATTTTTAATAATTTATTATGTAATTTTTAATTTATATCATATTTTGATATTCATAATGTATATGTAAATAATGTATATTGCATAATATATAATTGTGCAATAAACATATTCCTATTGCATAACATATTATTATTTCATACCTAATTCGAATATCTAAACAAATAATGACATACAAAAAAAGTTAAAAACTAAAATCATCTAACCAAAATACAAAAATTATAAAAACATACAACGAAAATTTAATATTATATGAATTATATGTATTGAGTTTGTAAAGCATACTACAAAAACATACGTAAAAAATTTAACAATTTTTTGTATGTCATTATATATCTAGATATACGAGTTATATCAATAACCCAATAATGTATTATAATATATAATACATTATGTATTATATAATGTATTATTTTTTGTATCACTCAGTTTCTTCTCCTTCCACCTTCTACCTCTCCTAGTATCTCATCGATATATATGAGGTTTTGTTCGTTGTCATTTGTTCCATTGCCCAGCATTCTCCGAGGCTTGTCAAATGTGGAATAGAGGTGACATTAGGTCTCACCAACTTAATTACCTAATTGTTCTAACCATAAAACAATTAACCTATGATTGTTTTTTATAATTATGTTTTGGGTTAGTATCAATTTTCATAGAACCTGAACTTGTATATCTTAAGATGATTTATCTCAGTTTTCAATTTATGGTTTAAGATTTAGACCAACTCTAAATCGGATAAATATAAATCAAATAATTTTAAATATATTTATACATCTTATATTTATTATTTTAAATTTGTAATTTAAATTCAAATCTAATCTTATATAAATTATTTTAAGTATTATTAAATTTTAATATATTTTAATTTTAGAACACACACTATTAAATAATTTTAATTAATAGTTTTCAGATCCTTATTATTTTTGTAATTTTCAAAATGATACGATTTGTCAATTTGTCAAATTATTTTTGTAAAGATGGTGACCTCGTAGTTGTAAAATTACGTGTGTAACCTCCAACTTACATAAATCGTTTAATTTTGATCCCTTGGTGTAGCAGCTTGTTTACGGTTTACTTAATGTGGTTTGCCGTGAGTGATTGGGCGTTAAAACACCAGCCTCTCCTTGAACAACCTGTGTGCTTGCATTAATTCCAATCATAAAAAGGAAAGAAATTTAAACAGAGATAGTCTTAGAAAAATAAGAATAAGGAATCGAACCCAGAGCAATTTATAAAAATCAGGAAGCAAAATGAGAAATAGAGGTGGGTGCTCTCGTTTACTAGACGGTGCTCTCGTTGCTTCTGCTTTTGCCGTTGTCGATCAGCTCCTGGTTCTTCTACAAGGAAATTAGTATTCTTCTACAAGGGTGCTCTCGGTATTTCTGTCGTTGCCTCATAGTTTACTACAAGGAAATGACGATACTGTGTTGATTTAAAGATTTAAGAACTTATGGAAAGTATTCGGTGAAAGGGGCATTAGGGATTTGGAAAAGATTGAACGATCAAAAAGTATTCATTATAGTAAAGTAGATTGTTTTTATAGTGGGCCAAGATGCACCACTATTCATTTGTCTTAAAAACGTAAATGCGACATTCGAAATAATAAAACAGATTCTTAACTGTAGCATCCAAACCTTCATCAGTTTCACCAACACCTCTTGACTGATGAGGGTATGACATTTTGAAATTCCTGACTTGAAATCACTTCAATCTTAGACCTGTGATGGATAAATAAAGTTTTACCAAGGCTCTTAGTGAAAATATATGCTCGTTGATCTTTGGACTTAACATATTTGAATTCAATTTCATTGTCTTTAACTGCTTCCCTCAATGTATGAAACTTTACTTTAATGTGCTTTTCTTTGCTGAAGTGCGTTTGATCTTTAGCGCAGCTTGATTATCTAGATGTAGTATGGTGGGTTGTTTCTGAGCAAGTAAATGTCTTCGAGAATATGTTGAATCCATCTGTTTTGATTCGAAGCTAAAGCAGCAGCAATATACTCCGATTCAGCCGTTAATTGGGCTACCTGTAATACCTCCGAAGCGTGCCGGCATGGAGGTTCGGTACAAAAGGAGCAAAGCAACCGAGCATGGTTGAGATTGGAACGGGCCAACAACAAATCAACCCAATGTGAATAAAAACCAAGATACCTTAAGGGAAATAATGCAAGGTTGGGCCCGTGTCCAATACTAGATAACAAATGGTATTAGACCCAATTCAATAAGGAGTGATGCACTAAAGGGTCAAAGACATGACCCAAGTCCATGTCTTTGGATAAGGGGGGAATTTTAGTAGTGTTGACCACATAAAAACGGTAAATGCACAAGTTATGAGAGGAAATAGGAAACCCCGTGGTATTCAAGTAATGAGATTGGAATTAGGGTGCAAATTAGTGTGATTTTCTTGGAATTATGGAATGATTGATTAGATTGTATTGGAATTAGGTAAAATTGATTAGATTGTCTTGGAATTAGGGAGTGATTGACACTAAGGCATGACTCATGTCATGAACTCTATAAATACCGTAAGTCATGGCAAGAATTAGACACAAACGAAACTTGCCAAGGAGTTGGTGGTAGATGAGCGGGAGCGAGTACGACGAAGGGTAAGAGACTTTGCGTTTATGCTTATGTCCGGGAAGGGAGGGTCATGATATGAAGAACACTTTCGTCGGTCGTCGTGCCGTGACTAACTTAGTACGTGATAGCCTCGGCTAAGCGGAACGGTAAAGGAGCGGACGGTGGCGAATCGACGTAAGGAGTTCACCCTAAGATGGCAAAACGGTACTCACCATGTCATGTGGGTTACCGTGAACCACGAAGGGATAATGATACAACGAGGGTTCGACCACGTCAGGTAAAATTGACGCTCGATTCCTCGAAATGGGAGACCTTGTATGGGGCGAGGCAACTAAGAAGTGTGGATGAGTGGTTATGACCGGATTTTGGTTGTTAATGGCACCAACCCGAGTCATGACCAAGACACGCAAATGTGAAAGACCTTTTCGGGGACAAGGCAAGATGCGATGTATGATACGGGAAATTGGTGGAAAAGACCTCGCCCGGGTCGAGGCATCATGGTATGGAAAAGACTTTGCCTGGGGCAAGGCACTATGACGAGCTCGTGTAAGGGCGGGTGGGATCGGACCCCTCGGCCAGGGTATCTCCGTTGGCAACGTTACTAGGTCACGGTAGGAGCCAAACTTGTTCACCCTAAGGGGGAACGTATGGATGTAGGGTGCGGTCGATTATGACTGAACCTGAAGGCACCGTGGTATGGGACACGGAGTAGCCACCATCGGTTAACTCTAGACAAGTCTCGAACATGGTATGGTATGATATATGGCATGACTATGGTAGAGGTATCATCGGGGTCATGGGCATTGCGCCGCACTCGATGCGGGCGCGGTATTAGTACGTGCACGGGCATTGGTTATGTTAATCGTTGGTCTCTTGCTGAGTTATCAAATCATATGTGTGTTTATGATATGTAGGCTTAAGTGAACCCGAGCTTGATGGCGTCGTGCGGAGTGAAGAAGCTACCCATGGAAGGACGGGTCGGTGCAGTCATGTCGAACCTTTAAGTTGTTTTAGTTTTTTCCTTGTTATGTTGAACAATTTCCAATCGATGGATTGGAATTGAAGACTCATTTTCCTCTTTTAGTTATAAATAACGTACCGGTACTATTGATTTTAACCATTCTTGTTCCACGAGGCTTCGGGCGTTAATGCGCCTGGCCAACTGTTGGACTCGGACCGAGCTATCGTGGGTCCGGGTCGTGACAGCTTCCCCCTCCTGTTTTTTCGTACACCAAGAAAATGGACAATTATTTAAGAAGAAAATATACCCTGAAGTGCTCCGAGCGTCTTCTGATCCGGCATAATCACTATCTGCATAAGCCATCAATGTAATGTAATTTTTAGACACAGAGCATGGATAATAAAGTCCGTAATCTAGTGTTCCTTTAATATATCTGAGAACCCTTTTAGCTAACTACATGTGACTGGTTTTTGGTCGATGCATGTTCCGAGAAAGCACATTTATAATATAATTTAGATTAGGACGGGTGTTTGATAAGTAAATCTAACTACCTACAATACCTCTAAACAGTCCAACATCTGCATCAGGTTCAGATTCAAAAGCATATATTTTCATTTAAGTTTTCTTGCAGCATGCTGTATCTTTCTAAAATTTCCAAACAATATTTTTTTCTGAGAAATAAACGTATCAACTTCATGATGTCGAGATATTTCCATCCCCAAGAAATAGTGTGCTTCGCCTAAATCAGTTATTTCAAAAAATTGAATCAAAGATTTCTTTAGATCATATAGGCATCTTTCATCACTTGAGGTAATTAATAAGTCATCTACATAGAGTGAAACGAGGACAATATTGTTACCTTCGGTATGTTTGATGAAGACTGAGTGTTCTCCATTAGCCTTGTTAAATCCGAGTCCATTCAGTATTTCATTTATCCTTTCATTCCAAGCTCTTGGAGCCTGTTTGAGTCCGTTGATGACCTTTTTAATTTATACACCTTTGTTTCTTCTCAAATTTTCATATAATTCTCAGGTTGTTCAACGTACACTTCCTCCTTAATAATTCCATGCAAGAAAGCAGTTTTGACGTCCATGTGGTGCACTTTCCACTTTAAACAGGCTGCTATAGATAATAATAACTTTATAGAGTCAAGACGAGCTACGGAGCAAACACCTAATTATAATTAATACCTTACACTTGTGAATATCCCTTAGCTACGAGCCTTGCTTTAAATTTGTTCACGCTTCTATCCGAATTTAGCTTGGTTTTATAGATCCACTTAAATCCTAGAACCATTTTGTCCTTTGGTCTCTCCACCAATTCCCATGTGCCATTTTTTCTATTAATTCTATTTCATTAGTCATTGCAACTTTCCATTTATCCAGACAAACTGCTTCAGAATAATTTGAGGGGTCATTACCATTAATGCAAGAATCAGCATGAAAATTAATTGGTTCAGTGTGAGCATAAATATTAGCAAGATCACGCAAACGAACGGGACCATCATTATATTCAGACTCATTATCAGTATAATCAGAATGAGAATTGAATTCACATTGATTTTCCTGATTTGATTGAGTGATTTCAGCCCCCTCATAATCTTGGTTTCCCAAATTTGATTGAGTGATTTCAGCCTCATCGTGATCTTCAGGGAAATGATCAACTGAGTGTTCCAATCTTTCGGAGATCTCATCCACAGTTTCACCAATAGGGGGCATATGAATTAAGGTGGCTTCAGGTTCTGAAATTACACTATCTTCATGATCTTCTTCATTGATTATGTGAATGTTCCTTTGTACAATCTCATCTGTCTTGTTTTGAACACCTGAAACAAGTGAAGTACAATTCTTAATCGTATGATTTGTCCAATCCCATTCTTTATTTTCTTCAAATATCACATCTCTACTAATGGACATTTTTGCCTTTGGATGGAAATAAGATTCTGTATCCTTTTACCCCACTTTCATAACCCATAAACACTCAGATTTTGGATTTTTCTTCTAATTTTGTTCTCTTTTCTGCTGGTATGTGTACATGGCATACACAACCGAAGACTTTGAGATCTTTAACAGAATTTTTGTAGCCATGCCATAGTTCAAATGATGTTTTTCGACTCAGAGATCTCGAGGGGAGCATATTTAATAGATATGTAGCGGTGGCCGCTGCTTCAACCCAACATTCTGAATGGAGGTTTTTTTCAAAAATCAAGCACCTCACCATTTCAATTATAGTTCTGTTTTTCCGCTCACTCACTCTATTTTGTTCAGGGGTATATGGAGTAATGTATTGATGAATTATTCCTTCTGTTTTGCAAAGTTCTAGAAAAGCACTCAATGTAAACTCCCCACTGTTATTCGATCTAATCATCTTTAATTTTTTTCCAGATTGTCTCTCAGCCATGGATTTGAATATTTTAAAGCTGCTAAACTTTCAGATTTGCATTTCAGAAAATATATCCAACAGAATCTGCTGAAATCGTCAATATATATGATAAAGTATTTGTTCCCACTCCAGGATTGTTCCTTGAATGGTCCGCATAGGTCGATGTGTATTAAATCAAGTTTTTCATATGCTCGTGTTGAGCTCTGAGTGAAGGCTTTCCTTGTCTATTTACCCTTTTGACATATTGTACATGTAGAGTTTATGAATTGTAAGTTTGGCAAGTCAAGAGTCATACCTGATTTTTGCAGAATCTTTAAGTTTTTGATGTCATAGTGATCGAGTCTTCTAGGCCATTTTTGTGTCTCTTCCATCATGTTCAAACTGATCTGAGAATCTGTAGGATTAACAAGAAATAAATTATTTTCCAGAAGTCCAGAAGTGATTGATGATTTTATCACGGAGTGCTCTATTATGCAGTTTAGGCCTTCGAAATGTAGCTTGAAGTTTTGTCTAAGTAATTGTCCCATACTAAATAAGTTTTGTTTTAAATCAGGGACAAACAAAACTTCTTCAATCCTGATTGGTCCCTGATTTCCTTTCAATAAAACTCAGCCAATTCCTTCAACATATACAATATGGCCTGTGGCTGATCTGACCGGCTTTTTGTCTGTCTCTTTGAGGTTCATAAATAACGATTTATCCTTGCACATGTGCTTCGAACATCCGCTGTGTAAGATCCATCCTAAGATTGTGTCAAATACCGAGAGAAGGCTGATTTCTAAATCACAGAAATCTTCAAATAAAGAAATTTCAGTGGTGTTGACTTGTTCCCTAGTTTGTTTTGTTGTGGGACATACTCGATCAATATGTCCTAAGTTTCCACATAGTTTGCACTTGGCATCAGGCTTCCACCAACAAATTTCAGCTTTGTGACAAAGTTTTGCACAATGTGAGCAAGCATTTGGGTTGTCTCTCCTTTGTCTCCAGTTTACTTCACCCGCATTATTTGTAGTCATTTGATTGTTTGAAGTTATGTTTTTGCCTCTATTTAGAGACATAGCAGAGGCCTCAAGTGTTTCACTACTTATTAAAGCCAATTCATTTTTTACCAAACTTTCTTCAAGTTCTGATGGCCTCATTGAGATTTTTTTTTCAGAGATTTATAATGAACTAATGAAGTCACCGATTGTGATTTTGTTTTCAGTAATTTTCATTAGTTTCTTTACATTTTCACACTCCTCCAATGTATTAAATTTGGGTTCAAACCTATTTGGTAAACTCATCATTGCTTTTTCAATGATCTTCTCATCATTAAGATCTCCCTCGAGTGCTCTTATTTCGTTCACAATTTTTACCATCCTATCATAGTATTCTTGAAGAGTCTCCTTGTGGTGCATTCTATTAGCTTCAAAATTAACTATTTTATTTCGTATGTGGATTTTTCTAATTTGATCTCCTCCCTTATGCATCTCCTTAAGTCTCTCCCATATTTCTTTAGGATTCTGGCAATTCGCTATTTTATCAAACATATTATCAGTCATAGCTTCATGAAATATTGTCATAGCCTTGTATTTGAGTATGATATATTCGTCATATGATTTTTTTCTGCTTCAGTTGAAGCAAGTGTGATTGTAGCATGGTCATTTTTTTCAATAACTTGCCATAAGTTGTGAGCTTTAAGATACATAGTGATCTTAATTGTCCACGTAAAATAATTCGTATCTTCGAGAACTGGTGGGCATTGCAGTCCGTTGTTGGTCGTCATTTTCTTACTCTGACTGTTTCTGTCCTCTACGCGGCTTCATTGAGGTTGTGAGTTAGGTTCCTTCCCAAAGTTGCTCTGATACCATGTTGATTTGAAGATTTAAGAACCTATGGAAAGCATTCGGTGAAAGGGGCGTTGGGGATTTGGAAGAGATTGAACGGTCAAAATGTTGGAATTACCGCTGTCAATTCATTGGGCCAATTTGTTGGGCTTCGGAAAAAATTATGTTAATGGGCTTTGGACGCAAAATGTTGTCTTTAAATATGTGTGTGTTGTAATAGTAGTGTAAGGGTTTTTAATATTGAAGTTTCATTTGTGCGGCTCCTCCCTTGTTCTTCATTCTTTGATTCTATTTTCCGGCGTTCCGGATCTTGTAGCTCGATAAATGGCTACAAGACCACCACCAGAACCGAATATATGATTTCTCACATATTGTTCTTCTACAAGCCCTTAACGTTTAACATTTTCTTAAAACCCGAAAAAATAAACGGAAAATAGCCCTCCAAAATCGAGTATCATATTTAAACGATCTAGATAACTTATAGGGTCAATCATGCAATTTCAGAACTATAGGGAGATAGTGTTTATACTGCTAGTAAGTTTGAGGGTTGATTCTGTAATTTTCTCCTTTTTAAAATATTAAACTTGGATAAGGTGTGTTGCTATCAAGAAAACTGTGACTTGTTTTTATCATCCTCACGCCCTTTTCCCACTTTAAATTCAACTTAACTGGGAATCCATTTGTTGCATCTTCAGAACCAGCCCCATAACTTTTCTTAGTGTCTTGGTTTGATGATGATCAAAGTGATGAACGAGCATTTTTATCCGGAATCTCAACTTACATACTTTTTCCTCTATTTCCATCGTTTTCTGAAATGCTTTAATTCTTAGAGCTTATGCTCTCATTCTTATCTCTCGTTCTGATCTTTGAAAGAAAATGTCATTACTTATTTTATTGTACCATCATTCGACTTCATCACAGACGAGTGCTTCTTCTGCATATAAGTTGCTGTTGCTGTCAATTGAGGAACAGCAACATTCTTAATAATTTATGACTCCTTACACTTAAAAGCATTTGGTTGTTGAAAGGATTTGATGAACAATGTGTAAGCAAATAAATAAATTCGAAAAGACCCTAACATATCTACAATTTTATTTATTTACTAATCATATTCTTACAAGTTTAATTTTAAATTTGATGTAAAATTAATCACTATTCAATACTAAATTGAATTATCTTCTTATTTGAGTTTGTGAATTTCAAAATTCTATTTTGACTCAATTTGGGTCTTGTTTCCTTTTAATCAATAATTGGGGCATAGAATAAAATAAGAAGAAGATAGAAAAGGGGATAAGGTTGTGAAGGAAAAAAAGCGACGGGGAGTAAAAAAAGAAGGGGATTTTTTTTTCTCAAGTTTGATTCTTGCCAAATTCATTCCAATATTGGTAATAATCTTTATCTCTTTCTAAGTATGTTTATAACTTCTTTAGAAGTAGAGATTTTAAGTATTTCATTATCTAAAGAGTTTCGAATTTTATTTTTAAATAACCCGGAATTGAGTCGATTCAATTGTTGAATGATAAACTGCTTAGGAACCCATTTGTAATGAGTAATTGCATACTAAACTTTATTATAAAGTTTATGTGATTGAATGTCTCAATTTATGTGTTGACATAATTGACATGATTAATTTGAAAGTTCCGGTTTAAGTGGATGAACTAGAGTTGTCGTACTTTTGGCAATTTAAAATCTATTGGTCGAATCATCTTGATTAGAAACTTGTTTTTTTACAAAATGTTTGTTAAATTTTCAATTTATTGTTTTAAATATTGGGTACTATTATGGTTCTTTTTTAGGGGGTACCAACAGTCGTCCGGTTCGTTTAACAAACGAACTTGGTTCTGATTTGCTTTTGTTGCGGGAAACGATTAAAAGCTAGAAATAAACGATGGCACAACGATGTATAGTGGAAACCCCAGGAATTGGGGTGAAAACCACTTGACTAAGGGTAGATTATACTCTTAGCATGTTCACTTAATCAAATAATCCGTAAGGAATACAACAGAGGCTTAATGAAAATGACAAGGAAAAGAAAGCAATAAGAACTCCGGTTAGGGTAACGGCCTGTTTTTACGCGTCCAAAGGGTCCTCCTATTTCCGTCATCGCGCCCTGTATTTATAGAGTTTATAGCGTGTGTAAATCACGCTCTATAACCGCCTCTGAAAGGTTTGTTAGAGGTTGCTATCGCGGGATGTAAAACGAGGTTGGGACTGAGGCGTGGTCTGCGTGATTGGTCCCGAAGCGTGGTAAACGTGTGGAGGCCCGAAGCGTGGAAAACGTGAGCCTGTAACAGTTCGGACCGAACCAATGAGCCAGTTACCAGAAAACGCTTTATTTCGCCTAAGGTTATCTTCGGTCCTCTCGTTAACATCGGGCCGCTTTTCCTTAAGTGTGCAAATGGGCTGCAGCAATTCGTTTCCACCATTTGAATTAGCCCAATAATTAATGGGTCTTGCCCATCACAAGGTACCCGGTCCTAAAGTTCACATCACTAGCCCCTTGGGCTTGATTGCCATCGTAGAGGTGATACAAGGCCGATCACATGATGTCTGCATATTCATGAAGACCTGGGACCGTACCTGTAGGTAGTGAGCGTCCAGGGGACCGATCTTTCCCTTAGCGTGTGGGAGTCAATTGCATTTTAAACTAAATAACGTATATTTAAGTTATAGTTTTATCTCTGTTGTTCTTTAAATATTAATATCCCGATCTGCGCCTCTTCATATTCGAGAGTTCAAGAGGCGTGATGAGTGCGCTTTGTACTGTCACTGTCTTGGGCAGTATTGCGTGGCGGCTCACCATTGGGTGGGAGATTAATATTTAAATCTGGATTTCGAGCACTGTTTCTCCTCATCGTCATTATCGTGAAGAAGAAACTGCAGAATCGACTTTTGTGCCCTCAATCCATTCCACGTTCAACCCCCTTTCAATCCAATTTATCTAAGGTATACACTCATGGCTCCTCATAAAATGCGATACCCTTCCATGTCTTAGTTGGATATTGAGGAGTTTAGGTCTAGGTTTTCGATTATGACACATTATTCTATCTGGAAGGGATGGGAAGATATTCCCTGTTTCCTTCCGGCGGAAATGAATGTGACGGCATCGGCCATTCCGGTCATTTACGCCTCTCTAAAGTGCGGGCTTCGCTTTCCGCTACATCCCTTTGTAGCGGCCGCGCTTAAGGAGATTCATTACCCAACTTTTGCGTTGTTCCCGGGCAGTTATGTGTATATAATAGCGTTTATTTTTTATTGTTACCAACAGAATCGGGCCACGACCCTAGAACACTTCTTTAATCTTTTCTTGGTAGGATCCCGAAAGGGGAAGGGTCTGCTAGGTTGCCGCAAGTTGTATTATATAGCGGTGCGCACCAAAGAGTGCACAATTGTAGATAAAGAGGAATCTCTCCATGCTTGGGAGGTCTGCTATGTGTGGATAACAGTCCCCAAAGAGGATATGTTGAAAGTATCGCCGCGCCTAACCCACCCACACATAGGTCAGTTGGACCGAAGTAGGTTCAACCCCTCCCACACGGACACCGCAAACACGCTTGCGATGTTCCCCCCTCCCGAAGCACGCCTTAGGCGAATAGATCTGCTTCGGGAGAAAAGATTAATAGAGATAGGTGTTGCGGGTAGGGCCGGAGCCCCAGCCCCGAAGGGGGTGTTCTCTAGTTTGGATCCATCAGAAGGATCGGGTATGAAGTAATGTTTTTAGTTTATACTTTCCTGATCCTTATGTATTTGTTTTGCAGATTCGACTGAGACAATGCCAAGCTCTCGCTTCAAACGCATGGCAGCTGCTTCGGTTTGTCCTTCTAAAGGACAACATAAAGCATCGGGCAGCGCTGACGGGAGCGAATCAGCAACGGGGGGTACGCTGGTCCCTTCGGGGTCCGGGAACCCCCCGATCCAAACAACCGGCGCGGGCACGCTGACCCTTCGCTGCACAGGGCAGTCTTCATCTGGGGATGGGCCTGCGTTTCGGGTATTTGGAGTGGTAGAGGAGGTGATAAAGGCTCGGATTCGTTCTTTGAGCTTATCCAGCCTCTATCAAATCGGTAATACCTCCTTTATTAATACTAAAACTATTACTTTATTGCTGCAGGGAGCTGTTCCCGTGGAGAAGGTTCTCCCCGGTCCTCAGCTCAAGGTGAACGTCTCCCTGCCGCCGGTCCCCTTAGGAAAAGGGAAAAGGGCGACCGAAGCGGAAGCCCCGCAGGAGCTGAAAAGGCTGAAAAGGGGGGACAGCGCTCCGGTACCCACTAAGGGGATCGTTTTGAAGGAGCCTGGATTGGGTCCGAAGACTAACTCCGACTGGGGAGTTGCTCTGGGCCTACTGGACAGGTTCAGTAAGGGGAGGAAGCTAACCTCCTGGAGGACTGCTTTCCTAAAGGACTTCCGCCTTTATGGAGAGCAGAACCCAAAGAACGTCCAAGCGGACGTGACTGAGGAAGAAATCATGGAAGGCTTCCTTGACCTCACCACTAAGGTAACTTTTTCTTGACATGAAGGCCCGAACTTTTGCTTAAGAATATGTTATATTATGCAGATGTTGAGGAAAGCTTTCACAACTGCTATCACCGTGGAGAAGAACCAGGGTGGTAGCGTTGTATCCCAACAAGTCCAAGATCAACTTGACCTTGCAAAAAGGCAAGTTGAAATAAAGCATACTGAGTTGGTCATGGTACGGGAGGACCATGAACGACTTGGCAATGAGTTGCTAAGAGCCGGGACGGAGGTCTCACTCTTAGCTGATAAAGTCTCTGAGCTGGAGAAGACGGGACAAACAGCTCAAGGGCGTATTGCCGACCAAGAGGCCAAGCTGCGGGCCAAAGATGAAGAAATCAACAAAGACCAAGGTCGGGCCCAAGAGAAGAGGAATAAGCTGAACGAGCTTCTCCTTTGGGCCCAAGAAGAGAAGACGGCCTTGGAAGAGGAGTTGACAAGGGCCCGCTATCGACCGAAGGTTCGGTCGGGGAAGCAATTCTGGGATTCGCTCGGTCCCCTTTGTTATTCTCTTTAGCGGATAACATACATGGGGTTTAAACTGCCAAGTATCTAGATACCATGCGCGAGCAAGTTATTCAGCAGTTCGGGCTTTCCCCTTCGGACGAGCGATGGAGGATGATCGAGCGAGTGGAGAAAGATGGCAAGTTTCAGGTTATTCCAACTTTGGAAGAACCTGTTCTGGAAGAGGACCATTTCTTCTACCACTTTGAAGAGATGGAGAGAACGGTCAACCAAAAGGTGGCCGATCAAGAAGAAGAACTGAAGCAGCTCGCGGCCCGAACCGAACCGCAAGAGCCGGAGATTGAAGACAAAGAAGAGGGGCAGATTAGCTAGATTTAACTCATATTTTGTATATGCCTTATTTCTCATCTTCAATATAACTTGTTCCATTCAATTCTTGTTCTTTTAACTCCCAGAACGAGGTACTATAACGAACTTCTTAACAAACTAATAAGTCTTATGTTAACGAAGTGATTTTAATTACCAAGTGTAAGATCGGGGACACTCACAGGTAGTTAACCATCGGTCCCAGACGTTATGTTTGGTTTATTTGTAGCAATTCTGATTGGATCAGTCGTTTTACATTGTGTATGGGTCACTCTTATTCCGTCCTTGGAGTCAATACTTGATTGGATATGCGTAGTCTGCGTTTAATATGAGCCTTTACGAGCTTCGGCCGATCCTTGGTTCTAATAAAGTCCCTTAGGTTTTGTTGGCCAAGCTTTGCTCATAATACGCCTTATATTAGGACCGATCTTATGTCTGGATATGTTGACTACCATTCCTTTTATCGTAGCAAATGTCATAGGTACAAAAGGGTCATTCCTAAAGACTGAATGCCGTTGAAGGGAGTGTTTTAGTTCGTAATGAGTTCTGGGAGAATGACAACTCATCCATGGGGCTGGGCAAGTGCAGGAGCATCTAACTCGTCACTACAACTTGGGAGTCTTGCGGACAAGAAGCTTCGGTCACCAGTCCAGATTCGTCCTACTCCACCCAACTTCAAGATCGGTCCATCATTCCATTAGAAATAGTTTGTATTTGTACTTACTTGTTTCTACTTAAGTTTAAGAGAATGTATTTCATTGAGTCAAACATATTAATAGAAGATTCACAAGAAATATCGCCTTAAATTCATGACATTCCAAGTTCGGGGGACCTCTGTACCATCCAATGTTTCAAGTTTATACGCACCTGACTCCAATTTCGTCGATATGCGATACGGTCCCTCCCAATTTCTGTCCAGCTTTCCAACGTTCCTCTGCACCTTAATGCTTCTGAGGACGAGATCGCCTTCAAAGAATTCCCTTGGGAGGACTCGTTTGTTATGGTCCCGTTCCATATTCCGCTGATAAGCACGCATCCGTGCATAAATTGCATCTCTTTTTTCTTCGATCATCTCGAGGTCCAATAATCTCCTTTCACCGTTCATATGCTCATCGTATTGAGATATCCGAGGTGATCGGATGGCAACCTCCACCGAGCTAACAGCTTCGATCCCATACACCAATGAGAAAGGTGATTCCTGGGTTGTTGAGCGAGGTGTAGTTCGGTATACCCATAGGACCTCATAGATGTGTTCGGGCCATTTCCCTCCAAAATCTTCTAACTTGATTTTCAATCCTTTCAGGATAACCTTGTTAGATACCTCCGTAAGTCCGTTAGTTTGGGGATGAGCCACCGATGAGAAATGGTGGGTGATGCCCAACTTGGTGCATAGATCCCGTATGCTCTTTCCGTGGAACTGAGTCCCATTATCAGATACGAGCGCTCGGGGAACCCCGAAGTGGCTCACAATATTTTGCCATATAAAGTGATTGACCACTTTCTCCGAGATGATGGCTACTGCTTCTGCTTCAATCCATTTCGAGTAATATTCCACCGCTACAATACAGAATTTCCTTTGCCCTATGGACCGAGGAAAAGGTCCGAGGATATCGATTCCCCATCTGTCAAACGTACAAGGCAAAGGGGTAATCGATAGGGGAGCCCCAGGCAATTGCGGGAGTGGAGCATGGTACTGGCATATGGCACAACGTTTGGTATACTGCTTGGCATCAGCAAGCAATGTTGGCCAAAAAGACCTGGCTCTAATAATGCGGTGGTATAAAGATCGGGCCCCTGAATGGATGCCGCATATACCTTCATGAACATAAATCATGACGGCTTCGGCATCCATAGGAGATAAACATCGCAGAAGCGGGCCCTCAAAACTCTATTTAAATAAGCGTCTGTCGACTAAGATGAATCTCTTAGCCCGGATCTCTATTTTCCTGGCTTCAGACTTATCTTCAGGAATATATCCGTTTGAGAGATACTTAATAAAGGAGTCCATCCAATTGGGTTCTCCCGGAGATTGAGTAGCGTTGATATTCAAGCCCTGGAGTTCATGGCATAGAGCCCCGATCTCTTCAATAGACTGCTCGGTCACTGGAATCTCGACCCAAGGCCGGTCCTGAATATGGACCGAAATAGTGCTCGGCTCTATCTCAGGTATGCCCGAAGCCAATCTGGCCAGTGCGTCGGCAACCTTGATCTGCTCTCGTGGCACATGGTCCAGAGAGAACTCACTGAACTTTTTAGATAACTCCAGAACTTTAGCGCAATACAACTTCATCATCGGATCATGGGTTTCTAATCTCCCTGCGAAATGTTCTACTACTAACTTCGAGTCTGAAACATTCGTACTCTGCTAACTCCCATTTTTCGAGCAAGGGTCATTCCTGATAATACTGCTTCGTACTCTACCACATTATTTGTCCCAGAAATGGAAAATTTGACTTCGGAATGAATAAGGTCACCTTGTACCGTTGTCAGGGTGATGCCCGCTCCTCTTCCCCCGAAGGTTGATCCATCTACGTGGATCGTCCATCGATCATCCTCTTGGTTAAGATAGATAGCCGATCGGGTCATTTCAACAACAAAATCGGCAAGAACCTGAGCTTTGATCGCCCTTCGGGGCAGGAATTCCAGATACATAGCGCTGAGTTTGATAGCCCATTTTGCCAATCTCTCATTCAAATCCTTCTGTCTAAGGAGCACCTTCAGAGGTTGATTCGTATAGACATAGACCGTTCGGCCTTCGAAATAATGCTTCAACTTGGATACAGCTTTCTTCAAAGCTAGCATGAATTTCTCCAAGGTGGAATACCTGGTTTCAGCAGATACTAGAGAATGGCTGCAATAATAAACCGGTCTATGAATGTCGTCTCGTACGGTTACCAGAGCTACGCTAACGGAAACTTCGGACACCGCAAGATGTAATCCCAAAGGTTCATCACAAGTCGGACTTACCATCACCGGGGGAGTGCTTAAATAAGTCTTCAGCTCAGAGAAGGCCCGATCGCATTCTTCGGTCCAATCCATATGGCTTGATTTTCTTAGCACTCAAAAAAAAGATAAGGCCCGGTCTGTGGATTTCGAAATAAACCTACTCAATGCAGCTAGCCAGCCAGTAAGTCTTTGAAACTCTCTCTTGTTTCTCGGAGCTTGCATATCAATGATAGTTTGATCCTTTCAGGGTTAACCTCTATGTCTTTCTCTGAAACATAATATCCTAAAAATTTTCCACTTCGGATCCCGAAGCAGCATTTTTTTGGATTTAGTTTAAGCTTATATTTTCGGCATACTTCGAAAAAACGAGACAAGTATGAAAGGTGGTCTTCGGCATTCATAGATTTAACAATCATATCGTCAACATACACTTCCATCATATGGCCGATCAATTCTCTAAAGATTTTGTTGACCAACCTTTGGTATGTTGCTCCAGCATTTTTGAGACCGAATGGCATAACCACATAACAGTAAACCCCATCTTCGGCCATGAATGATGATTTCTTCTTATCTTCCTCAGCCAAGAAGATCTGGTGATACCCAGAATATGCATCCATGGTACTCATCATGGTGCTACCAGAAACAGCATCCACCAGTCGGTCGATGTGCGGCAACGGGAAAGGGCCTGACTCACAGCTTTTGTTCACATCGGTAAAATCGATGCACATTCACCATTTCTCGTCCGGTTTGGAAACCACCATTGGGTTTGCAACCCATTCAGTATAGTGGATTTCTCTGATAAATCCCGACCGTAGTAGCTTATTCACTTCAGCCCGGATAATCTCGATTTTCTCAGGAGAATAGCGTCTCCTTTTCTGCCTAACAGGCTTCGTTCCAGGCTCAGTATTGATCTGATGTTCACTATCGGATCGGTCAATCCCCGGAACATCATCCGGGGTCCAAGAAAATATATCCACGTGGCTTCTCAGCAGGTGGATCAGTTCTTTTTCAAAGCCAGGGGCTAAATGAGCCCCGATGCGAGTTGTCTTGGTTGAGTCATCCTCAACCAGATTAATCAATATGAACCCTACGGGTTCCATTGCTTGCCTCGGGTGCGGCAGCTCTTCTAGCAGATCCACCCGGGCCCTCTTAATCGGTGCCAACGTTCGTCACAAGCTCATGTACCATTGTCTAGCTACCTTCTGATCCCCCTTAACAGAAATAACTCCATGAATGGAGGGGAACTTGACCATAATATGAAAAGTAGATGGGACCGCCTCGAACTTACTTTGGCCGGTCCGTCCGATAATAGCGTTGTAAGCCAAGTCGACTTCAACGATAATGAATTCCAGGTCTTCAGATCGGTCCTTGGATGGCTCTCCAGGGTAACGGGGAATAACATCTTCCCACACGGAATAACACTTCTTTGGCCTCACGACCAAAGAGTTATGTTGGCGATTGGCAGATCGTGAGCAGCAGCTCCCAACATTTCAGCGACCTCGCGCTTCATGAGATTGCACGAGGCCCCAGTGTCCACTAAGATTCTGTGGACACGGCGATTCCCGATGACCCCTGTAATGGTGAGGGGGTCATCACAGGGATCAATGATCCCTTCCCGATCCGCCAGGGTGAAAGTGATGTCCTCTCTGAAGGAAGAGGACCGTTCTTCCGGATCATACTTCACCAGTGCGACAGACTCGGAGCTCTCAGCGGAGTCTCCGCGCGCAATTCTCTTTCGGTCTCGGATCGATTCATTTATTCTCCATCCACCGGAGATAACATAAATATCTCCGGCCACTTCTCTGGGTGCCGCCTCATTTCGAGGAGGTTGGCCACCAGTTTCAGCAGGTGGGGGAGCAGCCTGCTCCTGTCTCCCACCCTCATTCTGCGGGGCTCTGCCGCCACGGCCCCGCCATCTTCTTCTTCGGCCCTGACCACGGTTCTCGCGACCGTGTTGGCCTCTTTCTTGCTCTGGCGGAGGAGACCATCGGTCCTCCGTCCGATCTTTATAGTTTCGGGGTTGTCCCCGATTATCTCTTCCCCGCGGCCTGTGACAATCGTCACCTTGATGGTCCCTTCGGGGGGATTCCGCTCGCTTGCCCTTCTTACCATTCCGGTCTTGCTTTTCTTTACTCATTGCCTCTATTGTCTCTTTCAACAGCGGACACTTCAAGGTCGGGTGATCACGATTATGATGAAGCTCGCAATACACCGGATTGTCCTATTGCTTCGAGGGGACGTCTTTTTCACTCACAACTGCTACTTCTTGCGACTGTTTCTTCGGGTATGAAACCCTATGATCATCTGCGGGCTAAGAATTCCCGCTAAGCTTCCGATAACCAAGCCCCAGTGCTTCATCTACCTTAATATACTTGTTGATTTTCTGAAGAAGTTTTCCCAAGGTAGATGGTGGGCTCTTCACCAAATTGGCCGAAAGGCCGCACGGTCCTAAGACCTGCTGTAGAATATCGACTTTATCCCGGAGCTCGAGTTTGATGCCCCAGGAGGTCCTGTTGAATTTCTCCATAAAGGACCGAAGACTCATTTTAGCCGAGATATATTTTAGCTGATATAGTTCCTGCCTGCTTCGAGGCGGTCCTACATTTGGAGCGAATTGCTGTGAGAAAGCCAAAATAAACTCGCCATACGACTGTATGGATCGGGCCGGCAGATTTTTGAACCATGTTCGGGCATCGCCTTGTAATCCTGCCGCGAAGATGCGGCACTTTAGCGAATCAGAGGCCCGAACCGTTCCCATACGTAACTCGAAATCATAGACATGATCGATCGGATCACCATCGCCACGAAATGTCGGCAACCCCTCGGGGTTGCGATAATGCCGATCTGGGACTGCTGCTCAGATTTCCTCAGAATTGGGGAGCATCAAATCTCCCAAGACGGTTGATACGCCTTCAGATTGCTGGGATGACGTTTGAACAGCATGTAAATTATGCCACCAATCGTCATCCTTACTTCGCCTAATAGGAGCCTCCATGGCCCTGTTAAATAAACCAGGATTGCGTCCCAGATTTGGTTCACAATCCTTCAATGCACGCATATTCTCCAACTCCCTGGTGAGCTCATCTATTCGTCGCTGCATCTGATCCTGGTCATTTCCAGAAGCGGGAGTTAGAGCTCTGGCCGGAAGGGGAGGAGTAGATCGATATCTAGGCCTCCTCGTTGTGACGCCACGCCTGATGATTTCCTCTTCATCAGTACTGCGTTCGTCAGGATCACTCTCATAACCTCTGCTTCTGGGACCTGGGCTCGATACAGCCGGTGGTTCTGTTCCACTTTTCTCCGACATAATTTCCAGTACCACCTTCCTAACGACAGCTTCCAAATCCTGTAAAGTGAATGTTGGTGCTGGAAGACTGTCGGGAAGCACGTCACTATTATTGGTCGGAGTTCCAGTCGCCATGACTTTGATTATCCTATCCCTGGTAGAAAACTCAAATGGGATTAGAGAATCGTCCCCACGGACGGCGCCAAACTGTTATGGTCCCTTTTTAGGAGGTACCAACAGTCGTCCGGTTCGTTTAACAAACAAACTCGGTTCTGATTTATTTTAGATGTGGAAGATGATCAAAAGCTGGAAATAAAATAAGTGCACGGCGATGTATAGTGGAAACCCCAGGAATTAGGGTGAAAACCACTCGATTAAGAGCAGATTATGCTCTTAGCCTGTTCACTAATGAAATAACTCATAGTCAATACAAGAGAGGCTAATGAAAATGATAAGGTAAAGAAAGCGGTAAGAATTCCGGCAGGGTAACAGCNCAAGAGTAAAGATTGTTGGTTTGAAAATGTTTCTCAACTCATATGCAAATTATTTCAATGATGGTGTTAATTCTTTGATAAATGTTTTGAAAATGGAAAATAACACAACAAATGCATTAACTTCTATGTATTAATTATATGAGAAAATATTTTCTAAATGCACAAATGTTAGTAATGTAGAAACTTTAAGACATCCTAGTCCATGTTCATCTCATAAATCTTTTGACCCTTTTTCAATTCTTGAAGAAGAACCAATTACAATATCATCATAATCATTAAATGAAATTGTATTGTATACTAAAACAAAAAAATTAATTGGTTCTAATAATGATGGATTCAATATCTTAGAATGATGGAAAAACAATAGTATTCATTATCCTATCTTGTCTAAAATAGCCAAAGATGTTTTCACAACTCCGGTGTCAACGGTAGCATCGGAGAGTGCTTTTAGTGCAGGTGGTAGAACTTTATCTGAAAAACGAACCAAGTTGGCTCCCAATACCTTGGAATCACTAATATGTTTGAAAGATTGATTACATCAACAAGAACGTGAGCCAAATGAAGTTGATAGCGTTCATATTAAAGAGATAAAAAAAGCAATGGATGAAAGTTCAGAAGATGAAGAAAGTGACGATTGAGTAGATCTTTATTTTACATTTTGTTAGTAATGTCTTGCCAAAAATTTATTTTACCGATACATTTTTCTTCTTTTCGTATTTGTTTGTTGATTAACTATTTTATTATTATTATATTTCAAATTTGAAAGTAAAAGTTATGTGCATAATATTATATGTATATTATTCATTATTATAAAATATTCTAAAAATATTATAAGGTCTTTCAAAGACCAACTCAGACCATAACCGAACCATAGGATGTGGTCTTGGTCTCGAGTTGGTCCCTTGTAATAGCCCACATGATAAATACCTATCAAGACCTATTATTAAACGTAGTCCGTGGTTTGGTCCCAACTAGGTTCCAAAACCCGAAGAAGCCCAACCCTGAACTGTTCGGTTAGGGCTTTTGCCCACCTCTACAGTTTTCGTAGTTTATTTTGTAAGAACTTTGGTTCGGTTTTATGTGTATATAGACTAGTTAGTAGATGACTATGTAAATTAGCTTCCGGTGTGTATGAATGACTAAGTTTGTTAGCTTCCGTTGTGTATTAAATAAATATAAGTATTATAGTTATGCATAGTGTTGTGTTCTAAATTTTAGACTACGACATCATACATTCGTATTAGGAAAATTAGGTGTAATAAATTAAGATAATAAATTCGATTAGATGTAGTACGGGGCATGACAGATCACATCTCTCCCAGCAATGTTGTTATGCGACTCCTGCTGGTGAACCTCCATTGCCTCTACAAATTCTGATTTTACATAAGGCAAGAAAGTCTAGCAAGTAAAGCTTCTCACTAGGTTTACCATATTGGTCCCTACCAACGACGCCAAGTGTTAAGAGTAAAAATTCACTCTTTGATATTTATGATTTTAGTGAGGTAAACCGTTGGTATTCAATTGCCGCAATAAGAAAAACAAGAAAATATACGTGGTAAACCCTAGAACCGGGAAGAAAACAACGGGACACCAAACAAAGGAATAATTCACTAAGAATGTAAGTGTTGGCAGACAGAGGAGAGAACTTGTCTTTCTCACTATTTTCTGTCCCCTTTTATAGGGGTGGCGATACAATTTAAAATTACAAAATCTAATCGTAATCTCCTTTTATCCCATTAGTCACCATCGAACTGATTTATGCGCCTTTTAATTGCCTAAAAGTCGTGCGCCATCTAGAATTGGTGGCACAACCGTTGTTGACATTAATCACCAACCATTGTCGATCAGGTGTCCATTTACCGATCGCACCGATCAAATGCCGAACGCTTCTTTGATACTGACGATTTTGATAGGTTGTGGCGATCAGCCATCTTCATCATAAGACGAGTGTCGAAGCGTCGATCAGATGTATTTGATAAAGTATACCGACCGACTCCTGCCTTATTATTCCGTAAAACCCGATCCGCCAATCCTGACCCGCCATCATAATTTATGCATTAACAAGATCATTTATTAATATTTTTTTAATAATCTTACTAAAAAACTAACAATTTGCAAAATTCATGTAAAAAATATAATATATAAATATTAGAATTTAAATACTAATTATTCACTAGAGCTTATTGGAGAATAATAATAATACTAATAATAATAATAATGCAAAATTACATATATTTCTAAGGTTTTATAAAAATTCATATATTAAATTTTTAAGAATCTACATATTAAAATTTGGAAAAAATAGAAAATAATAAATAAAAATAATAATAATAATGAGTATAATGGGGAATAAGATGTCAATCATTGTGATTATGCTGATTTAAAACTATATTATTGATATATTTAATTTCTATGTTATTTGTAATACAAAAATTCTGACTAGACTATCTATGTAAAAACACACTTTTTTCCTCTAAAAATAAAAAAATGAATGTGTTGACCAAAGGGTTAAAATCCTACTTAAATACCAATATGTGATATATTTAAACTAAAATTAAAAATAATAATTTTAAATTTTAGAAGACCCCACTAGAGGTGTGATTATTAAGACCAATAAATAAGATCTAACAATCTCAAATCTAAAAAGAGCGGAACAAGACCAACCCTTCGTATTAGGATTGATCGTTTGGAACCTAATTTTACAATTAGATCTAACATTAGTCTCAATATTTGTGAGACATGAACTCATAGGTTTTATGATGATTTGGTCTCAATCTTCAGTTTACGGGTTTAGGACCAAGACCTGTTTGGGATTAAATAAGTGTCCGAACAACCTCGATAGATTAAGTAGAACATTTGAATTAAAATAAAGAGAAAACAACGAGACAAAAAATTTAACGTTGAAACCTGGAATGGGAAAACCACGTGACCGGCAGAAACGGCCAAATTTACTATCACTTTAGAAGATTACAACACACACACGAAGAAGAAACTCGGAATACAAGACTATTGAAGTGCATGACAATAAACCCTAAGACCCCTTTATATAGATGAGGTGGTTGAGATAATTAAGGTAATTAACAAATATTCATAATATTTGATCATATCTCCATATATGATTATCCATGATCAAATCATATATATACATCAATATATACTGATTTGATATGATCTTGTTTTCTTCAATATCTCATTCCATAAATGCCGATATCTTAAACCAGTGGCCCCCACCATATCTCAGTTCGATCCTCGACCGATTGCCTCCATCTCATATCTTCGAATCACGTCCTTCAGTCCTCCCCCGATTGTGTACTTCGATCGGTATCAATACCGACCATCCCGTCTTCCATGTGTGACCCGATCGATAACAGTATCGATCTCCACACTTAACAATTGTTGGGAAAATTCCCTCTTCCAGGAGAAGAAAAGAATTCCCGTTATCCGGGGTCGGATCGAATTAATGCAATGAGAACTGAATGTAAATGAAGAAATGTAAAAGACACAAAATTTAACTTGGAATCCCAAAACCGTGAAAACCACGTGATCGATAAATATCGATCATGAACTCACTATCACAAGAAGAATAGAGATTGATTGATTACAATTGTCTTCATGAGACCTCTATTTATAGAGTCTAAACTATTATCTAATCTATAAAATATTCTGATGAGTATTCAGCAATATTCTCTTTCAATATCTTTGATCGCATCTTCCATATATATATTTAACAATATATATTTGCATATATTCTTCTATATATATCACTAGAATATATCTTCATATCTTCTTTCATATATATCACTAGCAAAATATATCTTCATATCTTCTTCCATATATATATTACTAATAATATATATATCTCAATATTTTCTTTCATATATGCAACCAATAAGATATATCTCAATATCTTATTTCATGGGTCAATTAAGGAAATATATTTTCCCTTCGATACTCTCGAATCCCGATCCAAGTCTAATCCGACCGCTATCAAATAGACTCATCACAATCGTCCTATTGGTATCCTTGACCGATCGACGAGATCGATTAAGCCGATCAACATCACTGTTTCATGTTAGGTTCCCCCGGTCGGTCTTCCACGCCGATCAAGCCCTTCGACTATCATTCGACCTCCATTCCTAACAATCTCCCACTTGAAGTTGAATGATCCTTCATTCTTCTTAGCTAGTCCGCCAGACATTTATGCGTCGACATGATGACCTTTGAGAGTTGAACAACTCTTGCCTCCGACTTTCGAGTTTAGTGCCACCCTCGAAAGTTTCCATTCGCCAAATCACCAGGTGAACCAAGTTAGGGCATGCCCCAATCCTAACTTAACCGAAGTGACAAAACCTGTCAACTTTCCCAAAACCGAAGTCTTGGCCTCCCTGGATACTACCTCGTCCTTCAGAGCAAACTCCCACTCCTCGTAAGCTTTCCTCGCCCTCCATTGCCTATCCGCAGAAGCTAACGATTCCCTTGTATTCCAATCTGCCGCCTGATCAACCATACCCGGATCCGTTTTAGTCCGATCAACCTTGCTATCACCGATCTCCTAATCGGTTGATTTTCCCGGATGCCTCTCCGACCGATCCACCTTAACCGGTGTTCCACTCCCACTCGACAATGCATGTTTCACCGCATCTTCAACCTTGTGTCGATTTCGAGCATGTGCTCGTTTAGTCTTGCGTTTTGTGATTCCCGATCGGTTCGATATGGATCCGATCCCCACATACACACTTCCAAACTTAACTCCCCTAGCCACGATCATCGATCCCTTTGACACTTTGCAACATCCGCCTCCAAAAGTCGTTCGATACCCCTTTGTGTCAAGCTGGCAAATTGAAATCAAATTCTTCTTAAGATCGGGAATATACATTACGTCCTCTAACAACCAACTGTAACCGTTAGAAATGATCGGTATGTCTCCCCGACATACCGTCCGCCAAGTAGACTTTCCATGATTTCCGCCCGCAAAATTTACGAATATTCTTTTATCATATGAAATGTCAAACAATGCTCCCGAGTCATATACCCATGGCTCGATCGAACTCTCAATGCACACAACTAGTACATCGTCCGCCTCGGCAATCGACGCCGATACATCCCTTCTTTTCTCCTTGCACTCTCACTTCAAGTGCCCCATCTTCCCGCAATTCCAACACTTCGGTTCTCCACGTATCTTAGACTTCACTCGAGTTTTTCCTTTGACCAATCATCCCGATCGTCATCGTCATCACGTCTTCCCTTGCCCCATCGGTTATTATACCGATCTGAATCTGCTGCCCAGGCAGCAGGGTCACTGCATTCCCGACTGGATCTCCGCACTTCCTCACTAATCAATTGATCCCGCATGTCGATAAACTTTAACTTACCCGGTTGGCTACTAATCACGTCGACCGTGGTCCCCCAAGTGTCCGGCAATGTTCCAAGTAAAAGGACTGCTAGTTGATCATCCTTGATTTCATGCTCCATCGATGTAAGTTGTCCGACAAGATTATTGAACTCGTTCAAGTGTTTGGAAACTGAATCACCTTCGGCCATCTTCAATGTGTAAAGTTTCTTTGCAATGTGCACTAAATTTGTTGATGTCGGCTTTGCGTACATATCCTCAATCGCCTTCATCATCCCGTACATAGTGGTTTTATCGGAAACGTTAAAGGTAACGTTTCTCGTTAAAGTTTCCACCACGAACCCGAGATCCTTTTCGTCGATTCTCAACCACTCGGCATCCAAATATTTATTATTTTCAATACAATTATAATTGTACATAAATTATTTATAAGTGTTATTGCACATCATATTTCGAATTTTCGGATTTTTTAAACAAAATTGAAATGAATATTTTTCAATTATGAACTTTAATAGTAAACATTTGACTAAACTAATAATAAAAACAACAATAATAATCTAATAGGTTTTTAAAAATCATTTTATTGGTATTTGTAATTTTTATAAATTATATATTTAGTAAAACATTATTTTGTATTAGAATTTTGATATAAAAATATTGCGCTAAAGGAGGTCGGATTAACATAACCAAAGATTTGATCTTTGGTCTCGGGTATGTCTTCATTATCAAGACCTAAAAACCGGACAAATCGGACTTATATATAAAATTTAAATTGTGGTATGATCTTTTATAAGTTTCAAAGATCGAAAAAGACAAATTCGAACCACGCGTATTCATCTTTTGCCCACCCATACATTGGAGGACAGATTGACTTTTCAAGCCATTCCATAACCTTATTCTATCAACCCACTCAGAATGAGTTGGGACGGCCCACTCTATTTCATTTTCATCTTATGTCCCTTTTTTCACATTTTATTCTCTTTGTATATCTAACTTTCTATCTATAATATTTCATTTTTGAAGCATTACTTGTAAAAATAAAATAAAATAAAATAATTTGGAATCATGTATTGGGGGAACTGATTTTTGTTATTAATGAGAAAATATTTAAGTGTACTAATTTATAGAAAATAGAAAAGATTAAGAAAGGAAAAAATTCATTTTTAGCTCTTTCAATTTGCTATAAATTTAATTTTAGTCATTGGATCGAAACAAATTCAAATTTGATGTATTATCAATTTTAATCCATAATTAGAATACTCTTAAACTCAAATATTTATAATTAAATTAAGTTTAATCATTTATACCAATGTTTGAATTACAAAAAATCTTGATTATATACTAAAAATAATTTATCCTTGAAACTACAGAAAAATTTGTCAAAATTTTGGACTCAAATTCAAAATAAAATTTATATGTTAATAATTATTTTTATATCAGTCTGTATTATGCTAATGGTATACCACCTTTTCAATTATATATATTAATTATAACTTAAAATATTAACTCTCCTAGGTTTGGCATCCAGTGTTTTTTTCTTCCGATTCTCGGGTTTCACACATTAAAATCATGCTTACAAATAAAATATTAATCTTATGGGTAAATATTTTACACATAGAAGGCATGGATAATAGCTCTTTTTAAGTTTGTAAATGATTGCTCTTATTAAGTATGGTGGAAAAATGTCACTCGACGGTATGGATGCACAAACCCAACAAGAATCACACAACATCATTGCATGGTGTGAGTCCATCACTCTTGATCCTTAATCCCTTTGAAAGATAACGGAGGAAATTGTGGACGGCATCCGATAGTACATTCTTGCATCACGACAAAGGTTGATAGTCCTGTTGGGGATTAAACACGTGTGCGAACAATCTCGATATATTAAGTAGAACCGGATAATTAAAGCAAAATGAGAAAACAACGACACAAGAAATTTAATGTGGAAATCCGGAATGGGTAAAAACCACTTGATCGACGGAACGACCAAATTTACTATCGCTTGAGAATAATACAACACATACACGAAAAGAAAATTCGGAATACAAAAGATTGAATTAAGATTTTAGAGTTGATAATTTTGTAAAGAGAGCGCATTCTAGTGATTATCTTCGGCATAACAAAGTGTGTGTTCGCCGATTTCGACATTTTGACACTTGACTTCTAATAGAACGCTAAGCTTGTCACAACCAGAACCCAGAATGTCACACTTAGAGTGAACTTCGACCATGCATTGTGTGGCATCCAACCTTGTCACGCTCAGAACCTAGACCTAGAAGTTTTCGGTGAGCGACGTGCTAACCTCCGCTCGTAATAAGGATACACACCTATTTCGAATCATTTGCACTAAAACATGTAGGAATAGAACATCTACAAACATATACTATTTAAATAACATATTCATATCGTAACTTATTGCATGACTCGAGCAATCCATGTTCTCTAATGAACCTCTTGACTCGTGCAATCCTCTTGCTTCTCTTTCCGATACACTATTGAGATTCAAATCTCAACTTCTTATTAACTTTAGGTAGCAACCAACGACCAACTCGCAAATTTTATTTATCCAAGTGTTGCTTACAAAACTGTAAATCAGTCATATAATAGAAAAAAGTCCATTGCAAAACAATTTAAAACATATCAATCCATTGAAATATTTTTAAGAACTAGGTTTTCATTGAATCTTGCATAAAATCTCATCATAATATATATTTATACACTTTTGAAATATTTATTGGTCTTTCAAATATATTGTTTCATAAAACAATGCATTCCCTTCATTTCTTTCCTTTACATCTAAAACATATTATTTGTTAAAATCTTCGTTGAAAATTTCGCTTTCATTGAAGCTCACTTGAAATCACATCATAAAATATTTTTAAACAGTTTTGATATATCATTCTTCACATACATATTTTAATAAACCATCATTTATTTTATTTCGTTTCTTTATTTATTGTAAACCACTATGTCATGCCCAGTAACATGTCTTGTGCAAACCGACAATGGTTGTTAGCTGATTTGATGAGCATGTATGCTTCTCTTCTACGAGTATGGACCAGGCGCTATCTTGTTTTCACCTAGTTTCGTTCGGCCAATTTCTTATATATCTTCCATTCATATAGAATTACATCCCTATACATGAGACATGTCATACATTTAGTTGATCATGTACTTGCCACGTTGCCGAGTTTATCGTTGGCCACAAAATTTTATTCTTTTCTGTTTTTTTGTTATTTTAATTTGAACAAAAATTAAAGTATCTTAAACACAAAAGGGATGAAGAATGTATATTGACAAAATATTCGTACTTCTTAAGAGCACTAGGTGATGGCTTTGAAATTTGCTGTGTAGGGTATAAGATTAGATATTTCTTTCACAAGTCTCATTGCATTAAAAATATGATGATTTCAAAAATAAAATATATTATTTTACATATATTTTACAAAAAAATTATATTCCAAACAATATCTATCTTAATACTTTATTTTCCTAAAACTTCACATAAATAAAGAAATAAATATTTTTTATTTAAATATAATTCATGGGATGGGACCAGTGTACACTGCACCCAACATCACCTTCGTTGGATTGCATCATTGCACAATCCGTACTCGTTGTTCTTCGTTTACACAATAAAGCTATGTTTTTAAACTGGGAATTTTTATCGAATCGGAAAATTTCTGATTCACTAAAAACCGGTTCAAACTGTGGTTCGAACCGGTTTGAATCGTAAAAACTTTCAAATGTATCATAATTTTCATAAGATTAATAAATTATTATGTTACGACATAAAGTGAATATAAGTTATAATTTCATCAATATACGGAAAATGAAACAAATTAATAAGAATTTTGTAAAAAATAATTAAAATTATTTTATATATTATGAATATCTCAAATAATTAAAATTGAAATAAAGAAAAGATAATGAAAAAAAAATAATAAAATAATATTTAATTATTGTATCAGTTCAAAAATAAAAAAATACAAAACTAGAGTACTTCAATTTGAACCAAACCGTGAAATATGTTGTTCACGATCAAACCGATTCAATCGACCGGTTCTTTAGCGACGGTTTAAAAACATAGCAATAAAGGAACAAATTATGAAATACATGAATAGTATATATTCAATCTCAATGAATCTTGTATGTATATCATCGTAATGTTACATCATTAGTTTTCTGTTTTTATTAACGATTAAAACCTACATATTAATTATAGCTGCGCCCGTTCATCGAAAAGCCGCGGTGGTCGTTGAGACTTATTTTTTCCTTCATTTGGCTGCGAGTTTGGGTTATTTCTTTAAGTTTCGATCTTTGTATTTGATTTGGTAAGATCTGTACTTCTGGGGTCTTGAGATTTTATTATCCCTTAGTTTTGCTAGTCTGTCTACAAGGAAACGATTAGGTCGAATGAAATCAACCGTCCCTGAAGCGATTTCTTAAGTTCTCTTTTTTTTGAGTTGTTCCATATTTGGATTTGCAATTTTCTGCCAGGGATAAGAAAATTACGACTATTCTATAGAATTTCCAAGTTCTTACTACGATGGGTTCTTTTAAAAGCGCTCCAAGCTCTCAAAATTTCAATTCAACTGAAAATTGGACAGTCGTTTCACGGCGCCCTAGAAAGAACAGTGTAAATTCGTATAAAAATGTGCCTCGGAAGCACGAAGAGGCTTGGGAGCCGTTGGATCAGGAAAGTGATAATGTGGCAGAATCAAAATTGTCCAGGAGAATGGAAGTTTGCATTGAGAATTTTGTGAAGTCTGAATATTGCTGTTCATTCTTGAACCAAATGGAGACACCCAACTTCATGGATAAAGTAATGAAAGTTTTGGGTTCAGAAAAAAAGCTACGTATGGTTATATATGGCATTGGAAGCATTGAATCAACCTTCAAAAGGCCTCAATTACAGCTAAGTCTTGCTCTTGTGATGAAAAGGAAATATGATTGGATTGGAGATATACAAATCTTTGATCCCATAATATCTTTGACTGAAATGAAAGTTTTGAAATCTCTTGGATTTGATGTGCTTTCAGTGAACGAGCAATGCAGGCGAAAAGCTACTAAACCAATTATTTTTTTCATGCCACATTGTGAGGTGTTTATGTATGAGAATCTGCTGGAAGCAAATTGGGCAGTTGATCTGTTGAATCATTGTGTAGTGTTGGGAAATAGTTTTCTCGAATACAAGGAGCAATTCAATATGGATAAAACGCGATGTTGTCTTCATTCGATGAAGCACATATTGGCTGCAATAAACTTCACTCAGGAGCTAAAGATCACTTACTCTTGTGATGATTCTAGAGCTTTTAATTCTTTAAGCTGGCATTTTTTTGCACCAACCCAGAAAGAGCAGTTAGTTAGTCATGAGTCATAATCTGCTGAGCCGAATGAAGTGATCCCTTCATTTGATATGTCGATATCCTTTTTTGTGTTTTCCTGTTTTTGCAGGATGAACGTATTCCCAGTAACAGTTCATTTGAGTATCTGAGAAAGGGAAAATAAGGCGTGTAACCAAATGTTTGTTGAGTGTTATTGGGCTTGTTAGGTTCGCGATCAAAATTCCTAAGGTACGGATGATATTCAAGTCATGATTTTTTTAACTCATAAAAATTAAAAGCAAAATTAGTTGTGACATAATAGCAAATTAAAAATAACTAATTTATCCTTATGTTTAATAATTATAATATGATTTTTTTTATTATTTTATATATATAACGATATATTAATACTTTTAAATATATGATACAACTGTACCGAATTCCAAAAAGAATATCAAACCATTTGGTTTGGAATTCTTTTAAAAAGTTTTTATCAAATATATTTAAAAATTCATGATTATTAATTATATCGTACACTATCACGCTTTATAATATCTAATTACACCTATTCACAATTTAAATTTAAAAAATTGAACCAAATTAGTAATGCAACTTGTTGAGTTTTCTTTTCAAAGAAAATAAAAGTAGAAGGTTCAACACAGACTTCAGCCTTGTTTCCTATTGAACCAAAGAAGCTATTCATCCAAATGCACTGCTTGTCTTGGTGTTTACACGTATTGGAAAGGGTTTATGATAGTGCAAACGAGGTTCTTCTGGCTGCAATGGATCTTCCGAATGATTGATTTCTGTTTGGAATCCCAGTTGCTTCTTCCTGTATATGTTTCCAAAACCGACAATGATGAAGCATAAAGAGAATTAAGAATAATATGCATCCTCTCCAGATAGAATCACACACCTGCATATCTTCCCTCTATTTTCCTCACTAGGATGTCTTTGATGACCGATACAACTGCATGGTAAACACATCCTGGGATGATCCGAAATCTCATCAGCCTACCGGAACAATTATATGATTGACAATTGTACGAGGATTCAAACCTGAGAAATCTGAAACTTGTGCTCATCTTCCTCTCTGTGTAATCCTTCAGCAAACAAGGATGGTATTCCAATGTTTCACGGAATATTAGTTGTCGAATACTTTCTTTTTTCAGTACCCGCAACTCAAATTCGAATTCGGAACTAGAGAATTGCTGACAAGAAGGTTCTATATCGGGTCTAGCCAGCTCACTGAAGTAAGGATCAGCCAATGCCTGATACAGACTGAAGTCATGAACTCGGTAATCTTAGAATGAGATATTTATAGGTACAGAAACAAACCTCTTGGGCACTAGGCCGATCATTTGGATGGAACGCCAGCAATCTCTGTAATAATCGGATGGCTAAAGGATCCGCATTGGGGAATTTCTCGGTTAATGATACTGGTTTCTTCTTCCTCAGCGCCATTAAATAGTTCCTAGCTCTCTCATTCTCAACCTGCAAACATTAAAAACACCATGAAAGACTTGAGATATTGAGACACACAAGAAACTTTATAGTCAATGATTCTTACTTGAGAAATTGTATCAGCTGATGGTGTTCCAAGAACATCAGTTATAAGATCCAGTTGTTTCATCATATTTTTACCCGGAAACAATGGTTTCCCAGTTAAAATTTCGGCAAAGATACAGCCTACACTCCAAATATCAATAGCAGGAGTATACTGCAGCCAAACAATAAAGAAGATGCATCAATTTATCCTTTAAAATTAAAATAAAATGTCTAGATCTTGTTTTCCTACTGCTTTTTTCCAAGAAATTCTCCTAACTAATGTTTAAACAACAAATGCGCAAACTGTGCTGAACAACAACACCTATGAAATTTCCATGTTGCGTCTTCTGTTTCAACTTTCATAAATTCACAAGTGATTATAACTACCTTGTACACAAGATAAAATAAACAGAACCCCGTAATTTCCTTGATTCGATGAACGAAAGTAGCTTAAATTGTAACCAATAAAATGCATATGAGAAGCTAGCAACAAGTCCCAAAGGATCTCTATGAACATTAACAAATGGAATATATCACAAAAGCTTATAATCAGAAAACCACATTAAGAAATGGTATTACCTTGAAAGAGAATGACCCACATAACTCAGGAGCTCTGTACCATCTCGTAGCAACATAATCCTGCAAGAAATACAGAATTTGAAAGTATTTGTATTACCGAAGAATAAAAATATGCCATCTGATCAGAGGTAACGAACATACGGTCCAACAAGTTGTCGATGGTGAATCATCAAGTGCAACCCTTGCTAGGCCAAAATCACATATCTTAAGTTTGCAATTGGCATTCACCAATATGTTCTTAGGTTTAAGATCTCTATGATACACATTAGCTGCACAAAAACAGTGACATAAGAACATGCTACAACCACTTGTAAATAGTAAACTCAAGAACTAAATAGATTGTGACAAAATACTTTTTTGGATATCTAAAGTATGTGTAAGAAGCAAAAAATGTCCTTAAAATGTTCCTAATATAAGGCATATGATTTCAGAGAATCAGAGCTACCTCCAACCTGTATGCATATATTTCAATGCTCGGAGCATCTGATAAAGAAAGAAACATTGATGCTCATTTGTCAAGTCATCGTTAGTATTCAACACTTGATGAAGATCAGAATCCATAAGCTCAAACACAACATATATATCTTTGAAGCTACGTCTAGAGCGCGGTAACAAAATGCACTTAATATCTACAACATCTGGATGCCGCAAAAGTCGAAGCAACTTGATTTCACGCAATACCCGAGTTGCGTCAGTCATGTTTTGAAAAATGTTGGGGATTTTCTTAATTGCAACTTTTTCATTTGTCTGTGTATCGATTGCTGAAAAAACAACTCCATAACTACCCTTTCCCACAATCTCCAAAAGCTTGTATCTGCCTGTGTCACCACAATCAGAGAAAAAAATAGCCTCTTCCGGGATCTGGGAAACAAAAATTGCGTAATCTTATTAGAACATTTGTACAATTATGAAGCATGTTCAATCAATACAAATATCCTATCAAACCTTTTCCTGCGAACCCTGCGACTGCATCACGAAACTCACAGTACAAAAGTTGTCCCAATGGTAATCACTTCTTCTATTCAATCAGATAATACAGAAACAAATACACCAAGAACAAACTACCCAATAGTTAATCATCTTCGAATCCATAAACACTGCATTCCCATTGACTGAAATTGATGCATTCCAGCACCAGAATAAAATTCCAAAACTCCAGTAGATTCCTCTTTTTTCACAAACGGAGGAGAAAAAGAGGAATTCTTTATGAGGAATGCAGATCCGAGAGAGGGAATCAACTACTCGAATAAAAAGAGCTGTGTAGAGAAGGGGAGGATACAGTACACTTGTAGTTTTAGAATTAGATTAGGCATTTCAGTTCAATTTTAGATCGAATATTCTTTGAGTTAGTCAATGTTTTACTGATGATGCAATTTGTTGGGCCTTTAATGCTATTACGGGTTGGAGTTTTTTGGCCCACATGTGATGGTTAGAGGCGAAAAAAACAGAAATGCTACTGAAATTTTTTTTTTTTAAAAAATAACACTGATGACGGTCATTTCAACAAAATAACAGTGATAGACATGTAAGTAGCCCGGTTTCTGTAACAGTGGAAACCGGGCTACCCATTTTTTTTTTTAATTTTTTAAAGCGTAGCCCGGTTTCTGTTAAACGGAAACCGGGCTACTTTTTTAAATTAATTTTTTTTTAGNCAAATATCCTATCAAACCTTTTCCTGCGAACCCTGCGACTGCATCACGAAACTCACAGTACAAAAGTTGTCCCAATGGTAATCACTTCTTCTATTCAATCAGATAATACAGAAACAAATACACCAAGAACAAACTACCCAATAGTTTATCATCTTCGAATCCATAAACACTGCATTCCCATTGACTGAAATTGATGCATTCCAGCACCAGAATAAAATTCCGAAACTCCAGTAGATTCCTCTTTTTTCACAAACGGAGGAGAAAAAGAGGAATTCTTTATGAGGAATGCAGATCCGAGAGAGGGAATCAACTACTCGAATAAAAAGAGCTGTGTAGAGAAGGGGAGGATACAGTACACTTGTAGTTTTAGAATTAGATTAGGCATTTCAGTTCAATTTTAGATCGAATATTCTTTGAGTTAGTCAATGTTTTACTGAATGATGCAATTTGTTGGGCCTTTAATGCTATTACATCATGTGCATCCGTGATCGTGGATCCATAATCATATAGTCGTGAATATCAAACTTTTCTTTTCATATATTATATTCTCATTTTTGAATATTAATTTATCTTTTGTTCATATTATTTTTTTATTTTCTTTTATTCAAATCAGTCCTAATAAATTTATGCATTTCAATCCTATTTCTCTAAAAAATATAACATTTAAATGTTTAACTTATATTTTAAATAAAACATTAAATTAATTATATTAAATATATTATAATAAAATATTATACTAAAATACAATTTTAAATTTAAAAAAAAATTATTTAATTATAAAAATAGTCAATACAATTATTCGCAAAATTCCGTCCAAATATAATCGGCGAGTTCACCCTTTAAATGTTGAACAATTCGATTGATTAATACATTATTATATCTTAATCATAATATATTAATTTATGTATTTATTAATATTAATAACGTATATTTCTATATTATATTATATTAAAAAAATACTTTAAAAAATATATAAATATAAACATGAGGGAGAAAAACTATGCTTAAGCTATAACCGTTATATAATCAAAATTTAATATATTAATTATGTCAACAATGGTTCAACCATCATGTTGGTAGCCAAATGAGACTCCAAACAATATTTCCATATGGTCACGTGCACCATTGGATTATCTTAGTGTTTTGGGTTTGTTTGCATTTACCCATCTTATCTGTTCTTGATCGTAAATATAATTCAAACAATATCCTAAAATCTTCCTAAATTTATCATAATCCCGATCATCATGTTGTACCTTATAACATCCTATTATCTAATCTTTTATCAAAGCATTTAAGACATTTCTACTCACATACGTGGAGAATATAACTTGGTATTGCCTTTTGTTTCTTAGTCTTCATAATATTGGTGAAGATACAAGGAAGATATGAAAGTCTATGGTAGATTCACGTGTAATGATGCAACTTGTCCAATTTTAATCACAAAAATAATAGATTTTCGAATTTGAATATGATATCAAAAGCACACCTTGTCCCAGACAATCTTTAAGATATTTAATCAATTGCAATGCATCGTCCAGTGTTCCATGCGCATAGTTTCCATGAACTGAGTTAAAGTGTGGATTGTATAGCTTATATCAGGTTATGTAAAGAGAATGCATATTAAATGTCATGTCTTTGATATTTATCGGCATTATTTAGAAATTTTCTTGAAGCTTTCCTTGAGTTGTGATTATTCTCAATAAGAGTCAAAGTAGCTTTCTCGATGAATCCATTTAACACCTCACATGTAGTCCCTGCAATTATCGGATCATCAACATAAATCAATATTAGTAATTCATCATTGCCTTTTGAGTAGGTGAAGACAATATAAGTAGTGATTGTGTGAAGGCCATTTCAAACAATCTCTCAAGAGCTTTTAAAACCAACATTAAGGGGCATGTTTCAACCCATATAGAGACTTCTAAACCGAAAACTACACCATCATTATCATAAGCAAATCAAGAGGGTAGCTTCATGCACACTTTTTTTTCTACATCGTTGTGTAGAAATGCATTGTTTATATCATTTGATGGATTTTCAATTTTTGTCACTACTAAAGCTGAGAGAGCTCTTATCATCATTGATTTGGTCCTTTTTGGGGTAAATAGCGAACCGGTTCGAAGTTATGACATGAGATTTTTTACATGGAAACTTCAGAAAAATGGGGAACACCACAATAGCAATTGGTAGATCTCTTGAGTAATTCTTCTATGGTGTGTGTTTACACGATGATAAGAGCACTGAAAACACTAGCAAGAAAAAATCTAAGCTCTTTTGTAAAAAATCAAAAGTTCCAAAGTCAGAGTGCCAAAGTAAGATCAAAAGTTCCTGATTCCAGAATGCGATCCCATTCTTAATCACTCCCACCATATATTTATAGGCTATCCATGGGTAAAATGTATTTTTCTTATGCATCTAGCCTCGTCTGAGTTGCCACCTATCCATTGGGTCGTGCACATATACTCTAAGAAAATGGTCGTGCACATTCATGACAATCATGCCGTAGGGACTGTACTGTTTCTTGATATCCATGCTGTGTAGACTATCCCACTCCCTAACATTCGTGTCGTAGGCTTCGTTACATTTAGCTTTTGCAATGGAAAAAGGAGGACATAATGTCACATTCTGAGACTGCCCCACATCTTGGTGTGGATTATATCTCATGATGAACACAAAGCTACCAGTCGAATCGAAGGTCCTTAGTTTGGGGCCATAGTCACTATCCCCTTGGATCAGATTGCCTCAAAGAGTTAGTAGAGATCCAATTCATTATGGCATGGACTGCTCCTAGAACCTTAGATATATCACCATAGACAAATGGGCTCACATAGCTAGGTAGGACCCACACCACACTAGTGTAGATTGACTATTGATTAGCTATAATCAAGTCTTTGGACCCCTCCAATCCCAATGTCAAGCACATGGTGAACCTCGGCCGAGTGCTAATGTTTTAGCACCCGATACTCATTAGATACGTTGTGAGATGATTAGCACAGGGTCGCATGCCCTTCACCCTACACTTGTTTGTCATCCAACGATCGTCGATTTTAATAAGTACGGTGTAAGGAATCATATTTCCGAAGGGAGATTAGACACAAAAGGTAATACGGGGTGTCGGGATATAAAAGGCCAACATGGTTGAAATGTGGGTAGAATTGAAAAGGTCATAGTAAGAAATACTAAATTGTAATTTAGCATTAAATATGGGTAGAAAGGTGGAATGAGGGATATTCATACCTAAGGCATGAAACCGAGCGGAAACAAGAAAAACCATATGAGTGAACGAAATTCAGGACATTCTTCCAAAACCTCGAGACGTTCTGCCAGAAAATCGCAACAATGGAGCAAAAACACGCGAATCTGACTTTTTTCCAGAACCACACGAATTAAAACCTCGAGAAATGAAGAAAAACCACACGAGTAAGAAAACAAAACCGCACGACTCATACCATAATCACAATAACCGTGTGGTTTGTTACAAAACATCGCTATTACAAGCAGGGAAATGAGAAATCATATGGTTTGGAGCATAACCATCTAAGAGGGTATGAAATAGAGAAAAACAAGACTACAAAAGACCATACTTAGCACATGCTCTAAGGTAACAAAATAACGGTGTGGTTTAGTAACTTATGATAGTATCAGTCTAATAATCATAATTTTTGTAGGGAACGAAGAGAATTTTAAGACAACAAAAAAGGTAAGGGCGATGATCGGTAGAATATTAGAAGGTTCACATTCTTCAAAATGAAAATTTTAAAATTAATATTGTGATACATTTTCTCTGTTGGACGGGGTGCCTCCAAAAGTTTTGATGTGCCTAAGTTAGGACTCGGGGGATGTGGACGCACAAACATTGCACTATGCTAGTACACATACATCACAAGGCGAGGCATTCACCAAGATTTAATAAAGACGAAACTGACTAATGGGATAGTCCTAGAACCTCTCTAATGGGATCTAGGAGTCCCGTTTCTTTTTGGATCAGGATCCCATTGTTGCACGAGGATGCAAAAGAAGAGTTTTAAATGAATCAACAAGATGAGTTTGTATGCTGGAAATTCTAAAGACTCAAGGGGAGGAGCCTCTATGGACTAATAAGCGCCAAGACAATGATATCTTAAGTTTGATAACTTCATTAGAGACAACACATTTGAGCAGTTGAAGACCACTGCCTATATTTGAAAACCTTCGGCAAGAACAAGTTTGCTATGCTATTTATATATGTCGATGACATGCTGCTCATCCGTCCAGTCATGAAGCTGATAAGGAGTTTATAAGCTCGGTTATCAAAAGCATTTGAGATGAAAGACATCCGATCCAAAAATTGAGTACTTGGGTTGAAAATTGCCATAGACAAAGTGACGAGGGATGTTGAACAAGTTCAACATGAAGGATGGAAATGAGGTATGTTTACCGATGGATACTCACTTGTTATTATGTTATATTTTTTGTGCGACATATAAAGTTGATCATCAAGAAATTTCGTCCGTTCCATATTCATATGGAATGGAAATTAATGTATTAGATGGTTTGCACAACACCTTATATTGAGCTTGGGGTCTGCGTACACAGAATGTATTCGTTGAACCATAGATAAGATCATTTTGAAGCGGTTTTGAGATATATAATAGGAACCAAATAAGTTGGTTTGAAGTTTCAAGCAGAGGAAATATTGGACTTTGAATATTTCTGTTATGTTGATTTTGCAAAATATTTAAATTCGAGGAAATGCATCTCTGATTTTGTATCTATGATCAGAAGAACTTGTATCTCATTAGGAGATAGTTACAAAAGTGTGGCGTTGTCTCGAATGAATCCGAGTACATGGAAATCGCAAAAGTTATAAAGGATATTCTCTCGTTAAAAATATTAGTTTTTGAGATCAATTTTGACTTGAAACTGATAATATACACTATGATAGTAAGAGTCATTTTAACTTACTTAGAACCTAGCATTCCATTCTTGAGCGAAGCATTTGGACGTGAAGTTCCAATGCATAAGAGATTGTGTAATCCAGAAAGCTCTTACAATAAGAACATGCATACATATTAAAATCATGTTGATTGGCTCACCAAGGCGTTGACAACCAGAAAAGATCAATTTGCTTCTAACAAATTGGTTTTGAACATATGGGAAAGAAAAAACATTGATACAATTTCTCTAAGGCAACAAGAGGAGATTGTTGAGACCAAACGGTCGATCGACACAACGATGGATGTAATCAACATCAACATCAGTAGAATGTCGATTGAGAGAGTATACCGGTAAGCATGTCAATCGGTTTCAGGTTGATTCGGGAATTACGACGATTGGTACCATGCTAATAAGTTATGAAGGAACACTAGATGCATGACCCTTTTGAATGATGTTCACAACCAGATCCAGCTGAAG
The DNA here is from genome assembly GCA_009725065.1 of Utricularia reniformis. NCBI lineage: Eukaryota > Viridiplantae > Streptophyta > Magnoliopsida > Lamiales > Lentibulariaceae > Utricularia > Utricularia reniformis. The sequence goes on along the minus strand of RWGZ01001037.1, from coordinate 9,932 downwards.
AGAAAAGCTGTGTCGATGATGTCTTCAATCAGACACTTGAGAAGGGACTTTGTCAAAGATTCATGGGAAAGGGAGTGTTCTCTTATTAATAGGGAATAAACTTATAGAGAATGGGAGACTCTACACTAGACACTCTACACTCTACACTTTATGTTCTATGCATGACGATTAGTGCATTGTGAAATTAACGTTATTGTTTTTTTCTTGATGGTGGATGATATTCGCAGTCCATCCTTACTAACATGCAAAGGTTGGCCACGCAACCTTGTGTCCAATCTTATATAGAGGTTTCCGTAGTAGAAAATGGCGGTCCAAATACCCCTGTTGTGTCAACGGCTTACGACCAAGTTGGAAACCTTNGAAATCTCGTGAATAGTAACCCAGGATGAGGGTGGCCGCGAGTTTTGGTGCGAGAACTCGCGGATGGGGGCTGAAAAACGAAGTCTCGCGACTGCCTTAGCGAATATGAGCCAGAGCCTTGCCTTGGGAGGTGCTAAGACAGTCCGAATCCCTTATTAGTGCCTTGGAGCTACTATTTATAGAGAAATCCAACCCAATTAATAAGTTTCAGGCCCAGGAGCCCAATTTCATTGGATTAAGCCCAAGACACCTAAATAATATTCAATTAAATTAGAACAAATGTCATTCCGCAATAGAACTTCGGAAATGCGTCTCGATCGAGAATTAGCCGGAAATATCGATGAGAAAATACCGGAGAACCTCGTAAAATAATTCACTGCTTCCAAATGTCGAATATACAGCCAAAAATATCGCCACAACTTACCGGCATGCTTCTCGGGTGCCAAATTATGAAAATACCCTTCGACCCCGTCTGGGGCCGAACTTGCCTGAGATTGCCAGAAACGATATTCAGATGCAAATATGTACTCCCGAGAAGTCCAAATTACGAGAATACCCCCAAAACCATAGAATGACGTAAATAGACAAGAATACCAAGAATACCGAAAATACCATCTAGCCACGTCGGATGAGCTCCTGGGGCATCGTGATACCAAAAACATCCCCAGGTAATATCAGGGAGGTTGAATAGCTCCCGCATACACCAATTGGGTTGAGAAATGGATGGTGCATCCACCACCGACCGTCCCTAATGACCCTAATCAAATAACGATTCGGGAGTTGATGGGTCGAGCTATAGGCCATCAAGAAACGACGATCGGAGGTGGATGTCGAACGTCATCTGAAGGTTTATGCCATGAAGTAATGGAGCATCCTATTAGGCGAGACGCATGCAAATAAATCCTCCTAGAATTGGAGGATGCATAATAAAATATCGAGGCGTCAATACATTGTTACAAGTATATACACACCTGTTTTCAAAGCAAATAATCAACATTGTACTTGAACAATCAATCTGTGAACTTGATGGGATGGCGACTAACTAGATTATGAGATTCTCTCAACCAAGTATAAGAATGTTTAGCACCAAATGGGAACTGCCAGACTAATGATGTCATCCACTGCAAAATTGTTGCAGCCACACTTTTGAAAGACCCCAACTTGTTGCAACCATAATAGCAAATTTCATAGAAAGTTAGGCCACAACAAAGCAAAGCCAAGTTATATGTTTTCAGATACATATATAGAAAGATCAGCTTTAGGTAGCTCATCGAAAAATTCAACCATGTTGCTAGCGGGATGAAGATGAATCCCAAAGAAAAACTAGGCATTCAATAATAAGTACTCACGCCTTATACTCTACTAGTCTCATAAAATACTCTAACGTTGTCGGATCTCCTGACCTAGAAAATTAACAAATATACCAATAGAGAAGAGACGATGACTACCATTCATGGAAAGAATGAGCTTTTGGGTTGGGGAAAAGTAGAGAAGAAATCACACGCCACGATCTTTGAGGAATGCCTAATGATGTGAATTCATGTCGAATCGGTGACATTGATTTTTACCAAAAGAAAAGATGTATTGTGATATACATAAAACTAATGATCACTACAATTCGACGTGCCACATATTCGGTGATCGAATCAAGGAGCAGGTAAATGATGGAGTGTTGGAATATAAAAACTAATGAAATGCCGATTCCAAGAGAAGAGAAGTCGACGATCGTTTGAGAGACGATAGGTGAAATGATCAACTTTATGCACATCAATAACACATTATCATGATAACTATCACTCTGAACCCAACTAAAGTTCACCAAGAAATTGATGAGGTCAAAATAATGGTTGAAGGAATGATCTTGTTGTAGGCCAAAAGTGAATGTTCATGATATTTTGTGGTGAGGGACCCCAGTTCTTAATTAAATCCCAAGACATGCTCTTCCTACTCTTTGGACAAGGAATATATGATTTCTCACCTTCCAATACAAGATAAATACACACATTAATTGCTCAATAGCCAATAATCATTGCATTTTGTCTGCGATTTCTTGGAGCTTCATGACTTAATCACAACGGTCACCAATTGAAACCCGTCCAGAAATTCAACCATCCAAGATCGGACCATTACAATTTAGTGCAGCTTATTGGCATAAATAATGTTATGTATTTATAAGTTTAAAGAGTGCAACTTTCTTAGGGAAACTTTTTTCTAATATGTAAATGAGAACTTAGAAGAAATATTGCTGCAAATTCATAACGTTCCATATATAAAGTTTCCCACTTATATGCGCATCCACTCAAGTTTTCGAGAATCTGATAAGGTCCTTCCTAGATTCGGTCCAATTTCCAAACATTCTTCTGGACTTGAACACTCCTGAAAACAAGGTCATCTTACGAATATTCTTTCAACCATACTTGCTTGTTATGGACATGTTCTAAAGCTTTTTGATAGGAACAAATCCGCGCATATATCATGTTTCGTTTTTCTTCCACTAACTCTAGGTCCAAACATCGTATTTTGCCATTCAAGTGTTCATTATATTGACTTATACGCAGGGAAAGAATGGCCACTTCAACGGAGCTAATATCTTTGGACCCATAAACCAGGCCGAATGGAGACTCTAAAGTGGCGGATCGAGGAGTGGTTCTGTAAGACCTCTCGGGGTAAGAGAGACACCTTGGCAAATCACAACATCGACTATAGATGAGGAACGATTAGAGATGAAGTATAGTGATTCGTCTAACATTTCATGAGACATTTTATTTAGCAAAGTGGAAGAGAACATGTCAGAAATGGAAATTTAAACGTGCTCACACTGGGGTAGAATCGGGATGGGTGACCATGTGGAAAGTTTATGGCTAGGGAAAAAGTAAAGCCGTTGGTACTAGGTAGGAGTCATTAGGGTTAGCCTAGTTTAAAACGGACAATATTGTGCAAGTGGGAGGTGGGTCGTTACATTTGGTATCAGAGAAGGACCCTGGCTATAGTCGTTGTGTCGGCTAAACCTCAGCGAAAACACTGAATCCATAAGTAGGTTTGAATGTAAGATCCATCAGAGGTGAGAGAGACACCTTAGGCAAATATTATCATCGCCTACGGATAGGGAACGATCACATATTACTTATAATGATTCGTCTACCATTGCATAAGGTTTTTTCTCTAGAAAAGTGTAAGGTAACACGTTATAACTGGAAATTTATGCGGGCTCACCCTTTGGTAGAATTAGGATGGGTGATCTACTAGGAAGTTTATGGTCAGGGAAAAAGTAAAGCCGTGAGAACTAGATGAGAGTCATTATGGATAGCATATTCCTAAAGGGGACAATATCGTACAAGTGCAAAGCATATCGTTACATTTTGCACCTTAGGCAAATCCAGCATAGGATATAGACAAGGAATGATAAAAGATTAAGTACAGTGATTCATCCATCACTGCACGAGACCATTCCCTAACAAAGTGGCAAGGATGAAGTTAGAACTTGAAAGTTAAACGTGTTCACCGTGGGGTAAAACAAGGATGGGTGACCCAATGGGAAGTTTAGGGCTAGGGAAAAAGTAAACGTGAGGATTAGATGGAAGTCATTAGGGCAAACGTATTATAATGTGGACAATATCGTGCAAGTGGGAAGGCTGGTCCTTAAAATTTTGATAAACCACAAACTTTGTATAAAGGATCGGGTCATCTTCTTCCATGATCTTCCAACTTAGTTTTCAATCCCTTTATGATGATCCTGTTAGATACCTTTGTGAGCCCATTTGTTGTATAATACCAAGTTCAGAATGAAGGGCCGGACTTTACTCCTATTCAACTGTGTTCACATACTATAAATTGATACCCTGGGTAACTCGAATCGACTCACAATATTCTTCCAAAGAAAACCCTTCACAATTTGCTTGGTTATGGTGGATACAACTTTCGAATCGATGCATTTGGAGAATATTCCACTGTAACTATGCAAAACATGCGTTGTCCAACGGATCCGGGGAATGAATTACATTATCGATCCCCCACGAGTCGAATGGGCATGAGAGCGAAGTGATTGAAAGAAATGACCATGGCTGGTGCAAGACCGAAGCGTGATACTTAGCAGCCTCCTGTAGTGTTGACCAGAATTAGTCTCTCTTGATAATTCAATGATAAAGAAAATTGATATTAGATTGCAATATGAATATCTCCTCATGAACGTGGCTTAGAACATCATTGGCTTTTACATAGGCAAAACATCGTAGGAGAGGTCATTCAAATCTTTCTTAAAGAGGTATCCTCCCTCAAGTACGTACCTTTTGGATCGGATTTCAATATTTTTTGCAACGACAGGTTTTTTGAGAATTGATCCATTAGTTATGTATTGGATGATCAGATCAATCTACGTGGCTCCACTTGAAGGTTGATATCTCCAATGCGTAAACCCTGAAGTTCGAGAGACAAAGCCTCTATTTCCTCATGTGATTATTCGGAAACCATCAATCAGGTCAGGATGGGGGTCCTGAACATGGACTGATATAGTTCTTGATCCTATGTTGAGTAAGCTTGCCGAGAATCAGGTCAGGTTGTCTGTAGTCTTGTTTTGTTCCCGGGGTACATGACCGAGCGAGAACTCAGAGAATTTCTTGGATAAATCCCTCACCTTAGCATAATAAAGTTTTATCATCGAATCATGTGCCTCGAACTGTCAGGCATATTTCTCCACCACTAACTTGGAGTTAAAAAGCATCTGAATCTTGTCCACCCCCATCTCTCGGGCCAAGCTAATGCCCGACAATGAGGTTTCATAGTCAAAAACATTGTTTGTGTCGGGGAAGTGATACTTAATCAGTATAGACATATACCTCTCTTCCTTCAAAGTAGTGCTTTAACTTGGAAATAGTTTTCTTCAAAGCAAGCATGAATTTCTCCAAGTTGGTGTATCAGATCTCCGTCGATATTAAGGAATGACACACATAAGAAATTGGTCGATGGATTTCATCTTTGATAGTCACCAGGGCTCCGCTTACTGCAGCTTCTAAAACAACCAAGTATAATACTAAAGGCTCAGGCTAACCATTATTGGAGGTGTCCTTAGATATTTTTCAACTCTTCAAAGGTATAAGCGCATTCATCGCTCCACTCTAGCTGATTGGCTTTCCGCACTACCCGAACGAAGGGTAGGTTCAGATGGTGGATTATAAATAAACATGCTCAATGCGGCTAGTTTCCCAGTTAACCTTTCAAATTTTCTCTTATTCCAGGGAGGTTGTGTAGAGAAGCACCTCCTCTTCTTTCCAACGTGCTTGGCTCCCGGTTCTTTGTTTATGTGGTTCTCACTTTCAACTCGATCGATACCCGGAACATCATCGGGGGTCCATAGAAAGACATTCAAATGGTCGTTCAGAAAACCAATCAGTTGCTCCCCTAAGTGGGGAGCCAATTCCGACCCTATGTAGGTGATCTTATCTAGTTCACCATCAACCAGATTTATCGTTTTGAACCTGACAGGCTCAATTGCTTGCCGGGGATGAGGCGGCTCTTCCAGAGATCTACTCGGGCCCTCTTGATCGAGGTAAGCATGCTGCAAGAACTCAAATAACATTGCCTTGCCGCAATCTGACATCCCTTCACTGAAATGATTCCATGAACCAAATGGAACTTCATCATGATATGATAAGTGGACAACATCGCTTGAAACTGACATAGCTGGTCCGTCTGATGATGGCGTTGTACGCCAACTCCACTTTAACAACAATAAACTCAAGGACATTGGTTCGATCTTGGAGTTAGTTTCCCAAAGTAACTGGGAACATCACATTGCAACAATGTATGATACTTCTATGCTCAAAAGCTAGAGGGTGATGTTAGAGATCATAAGATTGGGGCCGGAAGCCCCAATCTTAAACACCAAACTCTTAATCAAGTTTTAGGAAGCCTAGGGGTCATCAATACCCGGTGACCGGAAAAAACCCCAGTTATAATTAGAGGATCCTTGCCGGGATCCACAATTCCTTCTCGATCGACCACCGTGAACACAATGGGATCATCCAATGTGGACCGATCCGATGTCTTGCCCCCATACTTGAATAGGGCGACCGATTCCTTCAATTTCATGCATAGTTCATGGGAAATTCTCTTCTATTCAAGGATCGTCTCCTTGTTCCGCGTCCCTTCGGAGATTATAGATCACCTTAACGACTTCTCGCTCACCTAAAGTCTGAGCTTCATTCATAGGGGGATTGGGTTCCCCCTCTGGTGGTGGCAGGAGAAAGCCCTTATCTTGTCTCTTGCCTCCTTCATTACGTGGCACTCTACAACCTCAACTTCGAAAATGTCTTCTTCGGCTTTCCCAGCGGTTTTCCTGACCGTTTTTGCCTCTTGCATATTCAAGCGGAGGAGATCTTAGGTCCTCTTCACTTTCATAATAGTTTTGGGGACGACCACGATTGTTCCACTCCCTGCGGGTGTAACAACTCGGATATCGGACTCTGGAAATTTTACTTCCATAGAAAATACAATTTACTTATGTAACGAACAAACAGTGAAAGTGGCAACCGAAAAGGATATGACTACAAAAAGTAATAAGGAAAGGGAAAGAGAAACTAAAATGCAAATAATGGGAGTTAAAAGATATATAAATAGGGTTTGGGATGGGCTAGAGAATGGTGCTACAAAAATTGATACGAAATAGCCTGAAAACAACTCACCATTGAAATCCGTGATGAATTGTTAAGGAGAAACAATTCACTAGGGAAACTTCACTGCCGCTTTCTCTTGAATAGCAAATTCACCACGATTTTGGTTGGCTGTAGAGATTCACCGAGGAAATATGGACTAGGCAATTCGCCGCCAATTTCTAAGCTCTCAAAGTAACCGTGGAATTGAGGCAAAATGAATTCATGTCGTGTTTTCTTCAGCGTACAAATTCACCGCGGATTTGCTAATTTGCCGTGGAAATTTGAGCTGAGGCATGATTCGTTGAGGATTCGTACCGGAACAAAAAGAAGGAAGGCTAATGGGGTCAACGAGGCTCTAGAGTGGTAGAGTCTTTTGCATTTATTATGTCGTTTCGCTCTACGAACTACTTGTCGGGGTTCTGCCCCAAGACCTTGTTTTTGTGCGGCTCATGTTCGTTCGCTATATTTTCTTCCATAGTTCAAGACTCTTTCATTTATGCATATGTTTTATGGAGTTGTCTCACACCCACAATAGGGTGTGGCACTGCTCAAACCCTTGATCGGCTAGACTCGGGTTCGAGGCGTGATAGCGAGGGTGTTACCTTTCGTATTCCACTTATATCTCCAGGTTGAGTCCCTCCTTCATCATCACAGATACAGTCTCCTGCAGGAGGGGGGCACTTCAGAGTGGGGTGGTCATTATTGTGATGTAGTTCACAATTATAATAGATTTATGTTTTGGTTGTCATAGCAACCTTCACATTAACAACAACCCCCACTTCCCAGGCAGCTTCTTCTGGTGCGTGAACTTGGGGTCAAGAACATGCTCCGATCCCTAAGCACGATTAGTACTAAGGGACATTCGTGACTCAGCACCTAAAGCATGTTTCACTTTGATATACTTGTTTATCTTTTTTAATAGTTTGCCCAAGGTGGAGGGATGACTCTTCAATAGATAGGTCGATATGCCACATGAACCAAGTATATGCTGAAGGATATCAATCTTATCCCCTAGTTCAAGCTTGATTCCCCGAGCCGTGTTATTTAACTTCTACATAAAGGAGCAGAGACTCATCTTGTAAGGAATGTACTAAAGCTGGTACAACTCCTGCTGGCTTTGGGTTGGCCCGACATTTGGAGCGAACGGCTCATAGATTGCAAGACTGAATCCACCATAAGATTGGATGGATTGTTCAAGAGGTTCTTAAACCATACATGAGCATCTCATTGTAATTCAATGATGAATATGCTGCATTTGAAGGCCTCTGAAGCCCGAATCGTACCCATGCACAACTCAAAATCCGCCAAATGGTCGATCGAGTCCCCATCCCCGTTGAAACATGGCGGTCCCTCTGGTATGCGGAAGGACCGATATGGAACTATATCCATTTTTCTTCATAGAAAGGGAACATCAGATCTCTATTGAAGCGGAGGCGTGGGCAGTGTACACATTATTCTACTAGTCGTCATCCCTCACTATAGGAATTGGAGCCTCTATGGCCTTATAAAAAAGGGGAGATTTCTCCCGATGTCGGGGTCAAAGGCACGCTATGTTCTCAAGATATCTAGCTCTCGTGTTAGCTCTTCGATACAACGTTTCTTCGATCCTGATCAGTCTGAGGGACCTGAGTTGGTTTAATCTGTGGGGGTGTGGGTACATGCCTACCCCATAAAGTGGTAATACCACGTCGCATTATCTCTTATTCATCACAACTTCGAGGCTCATATTCGCTTAAATAACCTACGCCTTCTCTGGGAGCAGGGCCATGAGTAGATGGATGTCATGCTCCTTGAGATGCTTTCAATGTCATCTAAGTCACGATATTTCTTATCAGTGCTTCCAGATCCCCGATTGCGAATGTAGGAGGAGGATTTTGAGGCACATAACCAATGTCGCGAGTAAGATTAGTTGACATGCTTTGTCTTGTTCTTTCTAAGTAGAGTCCTCGGTGGTTAAACCAGTTGTCCCCATGGACGGTGTCAAATTTTATAGTTCATTTTTAGGTAGTACCAATAGTCAACGAATTTGGATCATAATTAATGATCAAAACTCGATTTTAGATTTATTGTTTGTGGAGACAATTTTAAATAAGATATTAAGAAAGAACACAAGTGATTTAATGTGAAAAACCAGGAATAAAGGGGAAATAACAGTGTCAAGGGGGAATTCTCTGCGGTTAATTCACTATAAACTGAATAAAACAGTATAACAATGCAAGAGGGATAAGGCATAATAATAACGAAAATAAGGAGAATATGACAGGAAAAATGAATTGCATTAGGGTACGACGAGAAATTGGTCTTGGAATAATGATAAAAACATCCTTTTGATCTCCAAATATTCATCGCTATATAGAGGTGGATTGTATATTTTCCTTCTAGAATCTTAGTCAACATCCACCTGACACATCATTTAGAAAACATTTAATGTCAATAGATATGAAACAAATAATAAGTAATTATGTTTATATGAAACAAATTAATATCTTCAAACTCAAATAAAAATATCATCTCTATTTAGTTAGTAGTATGTTGATTTCCAATCATAAAAAGACATTATGATTCTTCATTCAAAATAATATTCTCAAGAATATATGTTTTCATTGAACAAGTATAAAATTGGTAAAAATGAGGAAAATAACATTTGTAATATATAATTGTATATTTTAATTTTTTAGTTTATTTATTTAAAAAATAATATAACTAAATATTATTTAGTTTATTTAAGTGTTATCGAGTTTCTTGTCGGTGTTTTGCTTGAGATCCATATAATATTGTGTATCAATGAGTTTACTTATAGCAGAACCAGCCCTATCTAACTATACTCAAAACTGTGTAATTTAGCCTGATTAATCAGGTCTTGTTTTTTCGTCATCCTTAAATGGGAGGCTCTACACTCGACGCTTTGTGTTCTACGCTTGACGT